>JAECUM010035850.1:0-36802 GCA_016617855.1 Megalonaias nervosa
CACCTTCGCGAGTGGCTGAAGAGTCCGACCCTAGAGTGACAGTCTCTGTTGCACTTGCTGCAGGTGAACGTTGATGCTTGTTGAGGCTGTTGTTGTTTCGCCTTTCTCCTGGTTCTCTTTGTAGCGAGGTTTGTGTTTATCCTTTCCTCGGCTTTCTGAACGCCCTGTCTGACAGCAAGGCGCCAGGCGGAGAGGTCGTCAGCACAGCTCTCCCAGTTGTTGACGTTGATGTTCGCCGTCTTCATGTCCTTCTTGCAGACATCTTTGTAATGCAGACGTGGCCGTCCAGTCAGTCGTGTGGTCTCTGCTAGCTCGCCGTATAGCAGGTTCTTGGGAATGCGGCCTGGATCCATTCTCTTGACGTGGCCAAGCCAGCGAAGGCGCCTCTCGCTGAGGATGGTGAACATGCTGTTCATGCTGGCGCGTTCCAGAACCTCAGTGTTGGGTACTTTGTCCTGCCACTGGATGTGCAGAATGCGCCGCAGGCATCTCAAGTGGAAGCTGTTGAGTTTCCTTTCATGGCTCGTGTAGGTGGTCCATGCCTCGCTGCTGTAGAGGAGTGTGCTGAGCACGCAGGCCTGGTAGACACGCAGTTTGGTCTTCTCAGTGAGGTTGAGGTTGTTCCAGACCCTCTAGTTCAGTCTGGCCATAACTGCTGCTGCCTTGGCAATCCTGCCGTTCACCTCAGCATCAATGGAGAGCGAGCTGGAGATGGTGGACCCAAGGTATGTGTAGTTCTCAACAACTTCAAGGTTGTACCCATCGATGGTGATGGTTGGAGGGGAGTCTGCATCCTGCGCCATGATATTCATCTTCTTCAAACTGATGGTCAGTCCGAACTCTTTGCAGGCGTGGGAGAGGCGACATACCAGCTGCTGAAGTCCATCTTCCGTATGTGATGTCAAGGCTGCATCATCGGCGAAGAGCAATTCACGGATGAGAACCTCTGTGACTTTAGTCTTTGCACGGGGACGAGCGATGTTGAACAGCTTGCCGTTAGCCCTGGTGTGGATGTACACTCCCTCGCTGCAGTCCTTGAAGGCGTACTGGAGGAGCATGGAGAAGAAGATGGCAAAGAGGGCCGGAGCAAGGACACAGCCCTGCTTCACTCCACTGCTGACTGGGAAGGCCTCTGATGTTGCGCCGTTGAAGCACACTGTGCTTTGCATGTTCTGGTGAAACGATGTGATGACAGCGAGCAATCGTGGGGGGCAGCCGATCTTCTCCAGGAGCCTGAAGAGTCCGCTCCGGCTGACCAGGTCAAACGCCTTTGTCAGGTATATGAAGGCAATGCAGAGGGGCATCTGCTGCTCATGACACTTCTCCTGCAGCTGGCGTAGTGAGAAGATCATGTCTACAGTTGACCGGCCGGCTCGGAAGCCACACTGGGATTCTGGGTAGATGCGGGAGGCTAGGGTCTGCAAGCGCACCAGTGCGACATATATATGCGTGTGTGTGTGTGTGTGTGTGTGTGTGTGTGTGTGTGTGTGTGTGTCCTATAGATTACTATATGATTGTGTATATTTATGTATTTCATCTTGTAAATGCGTTAGTTGACGATGTATTTCTCTTGTTTGCGTTCTCGGTTCTATGCTGTGTCTCATAATCTTGTGATATGTATAATCCGTATTTTTATTAACCTGATGTAATCTTTGCTGAAGGGTAATGAAATCAGTCAGTCATAGATAAATGCACGCACGCACGCACGCATACATGCATACAAATATATATGTAGATGCCCTACACTCACTGAAAAGCATAACAGACATCATAATTAATCCTGCAGATAAGGGTTCCGCTGTTGTCGTTATGAATTGGAAAGACTACATTAGTGAAGCAAGTAGACAACAAAGTGACGCTAGGTTCTACCACAAACTAGACCATGATCCAAAACTGGAATATGCAAAAATCATCACTAATATTATTGACGAGGCGTACCAAATCGGGCACATAGACCAGCAAACGAGAAACTACTTAAGCCCAGAATATCCAAGGGCAGGTTGGTTTATCTTCTACCCAAAATCCACAAACAAGGAAAGCCGGGCAGACCTATAATCTCCGGTAACTGGCATCCCACAGAAAGGATATCAGAATATTTGGATCATTTTATGAGACCACATGTCCACAAATTACCATCATATCTTCAGGACACGACAGATTATCTCATTAAAAGCAAAGCAAGCGAACATACAGATACATTACTTGTTTCCTTAGACGTCACATCTTTGTATAATAACATACCGCACAACGAATGGATACAGGCGTGTAGAGACGCATGGGAAACAAGAACTGTAGACAATCCACCCACATACTTCCTAGTCCAACTCCTGGAGCTTGTCATAATACTCAATAACTTTGAATTTAATGAAGAAATCCACCTCCAAATCAATGGAACCGCAATGGGTAAAAAAATGGCCCCTTCGAATGCTAATATTTTTATGGGGAAACTGGAGGGTCAACTTTTAGCATCGGTTGAACTTACACCATACCAGTGGGTACACTTTATCGATGATATAGAAATGAAGTGGCAACATGGAAGAGAAAGTCTGGATGACTTCATATCAAAGGCAAACAACTTCCATCCTTCAATAAAATTCACGGCAGAAATCTCCAACTCAAACCACGTTTTCCTGGACACAACAACCAGACTGGTAGAAAACAAACTACATACAGACATCTACTCGAAACCAACCGACAAACACCAGTATCTCCTCCCAACCAGCTGTCATCCAAAACACTGCATTAGGAACATTCCATATAGCCAGGCACTGAGGATACGCAGAATTTGCTAAAACGATGAAACATTCCTAGAAAGGTCTGAAGAGCTATCTAAACATTTAATTTACCGAAGCTACGACAAAGACCTGATAGAGGAGGCAACCCAAAGGGCTAAACAAACAAACCGCGATGACCTATTAAAATATGGAAAGAAGGAAAAGGCTGATAGGATACCATTTATCCTGACCTACCATCCAGACAACCCCAAAATAGGTAAAATTATCGCGAAACACTGGCCCATCGTGGAATCGTCGGACGTACTAAAGCTAATCCTTCCGAACAAACCTGTAGTAGCCTACCGGAGACCAAAAACCTCAAGGACATCCTAGTCAGGACGAAGCTAACGCCAATCACTAGTCAAGACCACTCTTATACGTTGTTAATTTATGGGTCCTTAATTTTTCCTAGTGTTAGGTGTTCATTTGCCGCTTTGTGTTGCTGGTCCTTGGTGTTTGGACCACCTTATAAGAGGTAGTTTAGGGTCCTAAATTCCTCTAAATATTTTTAATATTGCCACCTTGTGCGGCGGGGCCTGATGGTCTTGGGCTTTTGACCACCTCATAGTTTGCTAATTTGGGGCTTATTTGAGATGTTGTTTATATGATGTCTTTTTGCTGTCATCGTGAGCAGTGGTAGTATGTTAGGGTGGAGATGGTAAGCATATTGGTGTTAAAGTAGGATTAGAGCTGGTTAGAGTAGTCATTCCAGGGTGTTTACAGATTCTATGGTGTCATAAGCGCGGATGTAGAATAAGAGGAAAATAGAAAATTAGAAAAAAGAAAAGGATTTTTTCCCTCCCCTTATACTTAGACGTAGCCAGGTGTCTTCGCTGAGTATTCAGGTCCCAAGTTGACTTTAAAATACACCTATCTAGTTTGAAAGTTTTTTTTATGACTTTGTACGGTTTTAAATTAGTTAGGTTTTACTTCCAGTTTTTAATTTGTTTCTAGTTTTGTATGTTGCATTAATTTGATTGTTAGTTTGCTTCCATGAGGTGAAGGATGAGATTAGGGCTCCGGCCCGCGCACAGGCGGTACACTCCCCTACTTGGGCTGTAAACCGAAGCCCTCCCTCATCCCCAACCACTTGGTCCGGTTTTAAGGAACGGCGTTGGTAAATTGTTTTTATCCTACTTTATTATTATTTGATGATGGTGTGTCTTAGAAATGTCATATTTTACCGATTTTAATCTGCACGGATGTCTCTGCTGAATAATCCGGTCTCAATGACTTATCAGAGGCAACCACGCAGGCTGCTGTGTTTTAGTTTGTGACCTGTTTAATTCATATAATTTAACCTACATTTTTAAACCCTATTTATTTTTTATATTTTATTGGTGAGTCCCGCTTCATGTATAAAGTAAATGAGTAAATGATGTTTTGATAGCTGGTGTTAATGTTAGGGTTGTTGTTTTTTAAGAATTCAGGGAACGCACCCGGGGATCCAATTTTTTTCTGTTCGTTTATACGTTTAGTTCTTTCTTCCTTATATTTGTGGCAGATGTTGAATACGTGGTTTAGGTCTTCAGGAACTTGGCAGTGCTAGCAGTTGATGTTGGGCGGTTTGGGCCCTATGAGTTTACCAAAACTGCTTGCTAATTTCGTTTTGCCCGTTATTATTCTGTTTATAATTGATTGATCAGGGCTATTTACTTTTGGAGTTTGTACGGTTCTGTTAACAACATTCTGAATGGCATAAAATCTACGTCCCTGAGTGTTATGAGTCCACTGTTCCTGCCATTTGTTGGTGATGTAGGTCTTAATAATGCCTTGTATTTCGCTGACACTGTAATTTATGGTTATGGGATTTATGTCACTTAGTTTCTATCTTGCTATCTTGTCAGCCATTTCATTTCCTATAAGTCCTATGTGAGATGGAATCCACATGAATTCCACTTGTTGTTGTTTGTGGTTTAGCTCTTTTAGTAATAAGTTTGTTCTTTTTAGGAAATTTTCTCTTGTTTTGGAGTTATTTGATTTTATGGCTGTTATTGCTCTGAGAGAGACGCTGATGATTACCGACTTGTTAATTTTGTCATCTTTAATCCATTTTAAGGCTTCCGTTATGGCCCAGAATTCTGCCGTAAAAATTGAGCAGTGGTCAGACAATCAGGTTCCCAATTGGGTATTGTATTCTGGGATAACCACTGCTACTGCCGTTCTTGGTGGTTCAGATGTTTTGGAGCCGTCTGTGTAGATTATTACGAAACTGGAGTATGATGTGAGGATCTCAATTGTTATAGTTGTTTTTAGCATACGTTCTTCCTCGAGTTTGTTTCCAAGTGTTGTAGCTTGTATGTAATATGATGGTTTTGAGGATATTCTCTGAATGAACGAATAAAGGATTTAAGTCGCATATGCTATCTAAGAGCTTTCGCGACTGGTTAATTCTCGAGAGTCGAGATTTTTAATTGGTCGGGATTGTAGGAATGGTGCCATTACAATCCCGCGTTTATGTGCGATGGTCGCACTTCTTAGTTATATGTCTGGCCGAGGAAAAGGAGGAGAGGGACCCAGGAGGGCGCCACGAAACAACACACAGGGCACCACCACACACCCACAACCAGCCGCCCCGCATACAGAGGAGGGGCAAAGCGCACCCCGGGATCGTTCAATTAATTTACGCACTGAAACACCAGGCCGCACTTGATTGGTCAAATTTAGTCCAGTTGTACTAGTGTACAACCCTATCGCCAATAGAGTGTAAGTCACCTGTGCAATTGTCCTAATGTATGAGTTTTAGAATTTCATTACTCGTAACTATAGTAGTTGGTATTTTGGGTACAGATTGTACATTTTCGTTCTAAATAGGACCAATTTGCTGGGTGTAAGCCTTCCCATGTTTGTTAGTGTCACGCCTTGCTAAGGATAGGTGTTAATTTTGATGGTGGAACCAAAGGATCTTGTTTGATTTTGTGTGGATAGAGCTTTTATCGAAAGAGGTCTTCAATATCCAAAGGAAGTACCTCATGGAATAGAGAAAGAAAAAAAAAGAAAAAAAAAGGCCTTCGCTTGTCCGAAAAAAGGAAGAGGACTTTGTAGTGGAAAATCTTTTGACAACACAGGCTTGTTGTTTGAAGGATTCCTCCCAGGTGTTTGCTAGTTTATTTTCCCTAGCACCAGTTTTGGGTCCGTATTTGGCCTTCGCTTGTCCGAAAAAAAAATTATTTGGCCTTCGCTTGTCCGGAAAAAGGAAGAGGACTTTGTAGTGAAAAATCTTTTGACAACACAGGCTTGTTGTTTGTAGGATTCCACCCAGGTGTTTGCTAGTTTGTTTTCCCTAGCACTTGTTTTGGGTCCGTATTTGGCTTTCGCTTGTCCGAAGAAAAAAATTATTTGGCCTTCGCTTGTCCGGAGAAAGGAAGAGGACTTTGTAGTGAAAAATCTTTTGATAACACAGGCTTGTTGTTTGTAGGATTCCACCCAGGTGTTTGCTAGTTTGTTTTCCCTAGCACCTGTTTTGGGTCCGTATTTGGCCTTCGCTTGTCCGAAAAAAGGAAGAGGACTTTGTAGTGAAAAATTCCACCCAACACAGCAATATTTTTCCTAGCACCTGTTTTGGGTTCCAGAAATCGCCAGTAGTTGTTCG
This sequence comes from Megalonaias nervosa, assembly GCA_016617855.1. Classification (NCBI taxonomy): domain Eukaryota; kingdom Metazoa; phylum Mollusca; class Bivalvia; order Unionida; family Unionidae; genus Megalonaias; species Megalonaias nervosa. The sequence goes on from JAECUM010035850.1 coordinate 6,367, forward strand.
AGTTTGGCAGACAATAATACCTTCTTACGAGGTGGAATTGTCTCTCGAGTCAGCTACCTTTCGCTTGTCCGGAAGAAAAAAAATTATTTGGCCTTCGCTTGTCCGGAAAAAGGAAGAGGACTTTGCAGTGAAAAATCTTTTGACAACACAGGCTTGTTGTTTGTAGGATTCCACCCAGGTGTTTGCTAGTTTGTTTTCCCTAGCACCAGTTTTGGGTCCGTATTAGGCCATCGCCTGTCTGGGTAAAAAGGGCGGGCAAGAGGACTTTGTAGTGGAAAATCTTTTGACAACACAAGCTTGTTGCTTGAAGGTTTCCACCCAGGTGTTTGCTAGTATATTTTTCCTAGCACCTGTTTTGGGTCCCAGAAATCGCCAGTAGTTATTCGAGTTTGGCAGACAGTAATACCTTATTACGAGGTGGAATTATCTCTCGAGTCGGCTATCTTTCGATTGTCCGGGGGAAAAAAAGGGAGGGGGAAAGGGTTCTATTTTTATTTGAAAGTCCGTGCTTTGGTTTTCTGTTCGCTAGTTGGTTGGTGTTGGTTCGACTTTCGTTGGTTGCAGTAGTACCCTTCCTCTCCTCTGTGTTCTCCTTTTCCCTCCTCTTGCTTTCTTCCTCCTCCATCGTCTATCCCCTTACTTATTTCTTTCTCGTAATTTTGAAGAAAAAATATTGTGTTTCTATGATGGTGTGTTAAAACAGTGAAGGCTCATGCAAGACGGGGTTGAGGAGTAGAGAGAAAAAAAAATAGAGTAATATTTTTTTTTTCTTTCTTTTTTTTTGGGAAAGGATATATATATATATATATATATATATATATATATATATATATATATATATATATATATATATATATTTAAGGGTAGAGGCACATGCATGGGTAGTAGGATAAGTAGATAGTTTTATACATTAGAAGGAAGTGTGTATGCGTTTTGTTGTGTGTGTTGAGACAGACGCCCCTGCTGAGTAATCAGGTCCCTGTAAAGCATATCAAGGACATCTATCCTGTGGTTATGTTTTATATTGTATGTAGGTGGATTTTTTAATTCCGGTTGTACTATGAGATTTGAGATGAGGCAAGGGCTCCAGCCCGCGCATAGGCTGGTACATACCCCTAGGTGGGTTGTAAACCGAAGCCCCCACTCCATCTCACATCCACTAGTTTGTTTCTATTTATTTCTCTTTAGTGTTAGTTAGTTTCTAGTAAGCTTCGTGCAGGTGGGTGAGAGGTAGGTAGGATTTATAGGGGGTTAGGTGGTGAAGGAAATGTTAAGGCTTGCTCTTTGTTTAGTAGTCCTCTCTTGTGTTCATATGTTGCTGTATTTATTGATTTGTTTTAAATATTATATTATGTTTCTGTATGTGGCATCGATGTTTGTGTTCCTTTTCGTGTCAAGAAGTTCGGGGTATGTTGCTGGAGATCCGATCCTCTTTTGATATTCCCTGAAGTTATTTTGTTGATTGTGGTATCTGGGGCAGGTGGGGTTTGTTTTGGTAATGTCTGGGTCATAGATATTGTATATGGTGATTCTTTTTGGTCCTATTTTGACGGTAATTGCTTGATGTTCGATGAGGTTATTTGGTAGGTCCACGTTGGTATCTATTTCTGTTACGTGAGTGATGGAGTTATGAATATAAATAGCTAGTCCTCCTCCTTTTTCTCTGTTACTTCTGTGCTTATGGAAGTTAACATCGTATTCCCTTATTTTTGGTGTTGTTGTTTTCGCTTCTGATATGTAGGCAGAGAATATCCGGTTTGTTGGGGGTAGTGTTTAAAGCTGACAGTAATTCTCCATGATTTGGAAATAATCCTCTACAGTTCCATTGCCATATGATGAATTTAGTTGTGGAATATGTATAGTTGTTATGATTTGTATTGTTGTCACTATCCATTATAGTAGTACTTGGATGTTTATGTGTTCAGTTGTAACGTTGGTGCAAGATTATTTGCTCATGGGGAAGATTTTTTCTAGTAGTTTGAAGAGCAAGTTGAAAAAGTCTTCTCTTTTTATAAGGTTTTGGTGTGTATTTTGTTGTATTCCATTTCTGAGTTCTGTTATATAATGGGTAACTGTTGTAGGGTTGAGGTACGTGTCGTCAGATGCTGCTTTCTTTTCCTGTGGGTCGTTGTGTAGTGTTACGGTTACTGTTGTTGTTTTCCTTGTAATACAGTTGGTTGGGTTCCTGCCGCTGGCTAGTGCGGTTGGGTTCATTATGAGGCTTCTGTTTGTCTTGTCCGGTAGCAGGTGGTGTTGGTGGTCGTGCGGTTGTTGTTGTGGTATGTTGTTTCATTCTTATGTTGGTTGGTGGCGTTGGGGGCCGGGTGATACTTACTTTGGGTCCTGGTAGCTTGGTTGCAGTTGTTTGGATTGGTACAGTTGTGCTCGAGGGTTTCAGTATTGTTGGTTTTTGACTTCGTTTTAATTGGTTGATGTATTCTTTTTTGTCTTGATGATACATGATTTGTTTATTATTCATAAGATGAACAATTTCTCTCTCCATTATAGTGTAGGGACATTCTTCAGAGTGTGGACTATGTTGTCCTTGGCAATTAGCGCATTTGATAATTCTTGCCGTACAATGTCCCTTGTGGTTATCCCCACATTGGCAACATCTGGTGTGGGAGCGACATCTTGTGGTAAAGTGTCCCCATCGTTGGCAATTACTGCAGAAACGGGGCTTGTTGTTGTATTTCTGCAGCTGGATTGCTTCCCCTTGTTGAACTGTTAGAGGTGGTGGTGTGGTGAATTGAATTAGTACTGTGTTTGTTTCTTTTCCTTGTCTGTTTTTAAGCTTCATGATTCGTCCATGCTTTATGTTTTTGTACTGTAGGTCGGATTTTATATCAGTTATTGTTTTTTGTGTATGTTTGCCTGTTAGTTTTAGGATAGCCTTGAAAGCAACGGTTGGTTTGTCATTGGTTTTCCTTGCGTTGCTGTTTTTTGTTGTGGTGGTAGTGTTTGTTCTTGTGCTGGTGGTTGTCGATGCACTCTGAGTCTGTCTTTTATATGTGGCTCTGTGTCTTTTGACTATGACTTTAATGCCTGCGATGGTATCTATCTCCGGGTATTTGGCAAGTTGTTTTGTTGTGCTGCACCAAATAATGATATAGTTTGCCTGTGGTCTGATGATTCTAAACATGCCATTATGGTGTTGCAGGAGTGTTGTTGCCAGACTTTTGGTGCTGATTCTGTATAGTTTATAACAGCAGCTGCTGATGAAAATAGTTAGATGTAGGGGGTGGTAGTCGTATTTTCCTTGGTTTGAGTATGTCTGGCGCTGTGGGTCTCCTGTTTTGGTTGTGGGGTTTTTTTCCGTTCGTGTTATCTTGTCCTTGTTGTTAATGTTGGTTTTGCTTCTGTACTCCATGTTATATTTGTTGGTGCGTTGTTGTCTTCCATCGGCCCTATTAGTGTTGTTTGTTGTTTCTTTTTCGTTGGGCTTGACTGTTTTTTTATGTTATTTTTTTTTTTTCATTGGGTGCTTGCCTTTCGCTGCTTGTGCTACTTGTTCGTATTCGGGCCTTTCATAGTAGGTTTTGGTTGTTGTTTGTTGTGTTTCCCAGTTGGTTTCTTGTAGGGCTTCCTGAATTTCCTTCATTTCCCTCTCTGTTATGTGTTTTGATGGTCCAACCTGTTGGCTATTGTCGATAGTGTACTTGGTTGCAGGTGCAGTTTGTTGATGGCAGGGGGTTTGGGGGTCTTGGTGTGTAGTTGTTGTCTTTGTTGTCTTTGGTGATGTTTTGTCTTTTTGGTTGCCCTCGGTTATGTTTGTTGGTGTTAGTATGTTATCTCCTGTATTTTCGTTTATCATCTTTTCTGTAGTTGTTGTTGTTGTTGGTTTGTTGTTAACTTCTTGGTTGGTTTCAATTACGGTTATAGTTTGATTTTTGGCATATTATCGGCTTTGTTGTCATTCTGTGTTTCATCATAGTCTGTTGTTGTTGTTGGTGTTGTTGTTGTTATGTCGTAGTCTTTTTCATTGTCTTCAGTTATAGTGGTAGATGGAGGTGTGTTGTCGTTGTTGTCATTCCTTGCTTCCTCAGTGTGTTGTTGTTGTTATGATGCAGTCTTTTTCATTGCCTTCAGTTATAGTGGCCGATGAAGGTATGTTGTTGTTGTTGTCAATCCCCATCTCTGTATTGCTTGTTGTTGTTGTTGTGGGAGAGTTGTAATTTGTTTGGGTGGTGTAAACATAAACCGATAGGTCTAATCAGGTCTTTCTTTCTAGTTTCAATGTTTTGTGCATTATAAACCATCAAGCGTTTCTGTTTAATGTATTTAAACAAAAAGTTCTAATATTTTATCTACAACCACCGATTGATTAAACCCAACCCAGTCGGACTTCGATAGGTATGCATCTTCATACCTCCTGGCATGGTACACTGAGAAATAAGGCTACAAGACAACAAACCAAGCCAGGAATAGATTTATGATTAAATCTGAATGCCAAGCGAAAATTTGGTAATCATACTGGGGTAAAGTTTGAGTTGATTTAAATCTGGCGTTTCTAATTATAAAAGATAATAGGAATGTCACTGATAAACATTGTATTCAGTTGTTAATGCAATAGTTTACCATGTGCAACCAAATCTGGATATCTGCTATTTAAAACACACTTTTCGGAATCCATAGTTATGGTGTTTTAAATCATTAACAGTGATAACAGTGGAATGGAACGTTATCTCTTTATTGAAGTTAACTCTTCTTTGCCAAGTAGATAACTATGTTTAGATAGATTTCAGATCCAAGTTTACGTTATACATAAATTGTATGCAACATATCTTAGCTGCCATATTTAAGTTATTTTTGGTACGATTAATAACTTTTCGACAAGACCAGCATAATTTATTTAAGACGCCTCAGTCAAAGTAATGGTATCATTAAAGCCAGCGGTACAAGTAAGCCAGTACTGTTAGGCCAGCCGTACCATTATGGCATTTAGTTCCGGTTCTTGTGCCGGATTTAGACATAGCGAGGTCCTAAGCTGTGGGAAGCTGTAGAGGCCCTATTTGGCATAAAATAATTTTGAGAGGCCCCTTCAGACTGTGAGTTCAGACTGTGAGGCCCTAAGCTGTAGCTTGTTTAGCTTATACCTAAATCCGGCACTGTCCGGTTCGGTTTTTACCGGAATTCGTTGGGGTGGAGGGGGTCGGTACTGTTACAATTTTGTGGTTTTAAACCAAGTAACAGAAAGGAGTTAAAACCAACAATGTTTTGTAAAATTCATCATTAAAAATAACTTGCAGTATGGTGAATGAAATCCTAAATAGTCCTACAAGTTCTAACGCAAGTCCAAAAGTGTCGAGTATTCCAAATGGTTTCCAGTGGTGTTCCTAAGGAAGTCCAATCTATTGTACTAATGTACCAATAGTCTGGAATAGTTTGATATACTAACATTTTTGATGTATTACAATGATATAATCCAAAATGTCCTTAAATGATTTTCACAATAATTTAAATGCAACTACTCCTGAAGTTAATGAGAATCATGTAATTCCAATGAATAACTGAAACAAATAAATTAAATCCTCTTAACTGGACACAGCAAAATGACTCCACTGAGACTGATGTTTAAGACACGACTATCTAATTCTCAGCTTAATATCCCTTATATGAAAACCTATGACACCCTTTCAGAACCAGAACGAGGGACAAATAATCATTTCCAGAATATTCTACTTGTCAACAAAATTTTGTCGTATGGCAGCTACCCAATCAGAAATTAGATTACATGGGTTTCCAAGGGAGACACGCATGACCTGTACTTAAAACCCATCAAATTCGCCAACAACATTTCTTCTACAGCTCCCAGGACCAAAATCCCACATTAACATGTTTACCTAAACAAAATGACCTGATCCCAAGCTACAAACCCACAATGCATAAAATGGACAAAATTATCTATTTAATATATTGTCTACTAAGTGACCCTGACAATCTACAATCATGATACAAAATTAACAGCTAACTATCTTAGTATGAGGTACCTATAAGTGATGATATTTGCATGAAATAAATGAGTGGCAAAGCATTTTCATATTTTCATGACTTTTAGGTTCTTTAAGGAAAGGTACAACCACAAATAATACATTCCATGATGGAATGATATTGCAACATAGCATCAATGTGTCTTTTTAATATATTTCCCCAAAAAACTGACTCGCATCGGACTATTCATTTTGATCGTATTTTATGTAGCTACGCAATCACTAAAGTGCTGGTGCTTATTTCACCGCTTGATTATCAAATGCAGTTTGAAGACCACGATGATTAGAAAAATGACAATGAGTAGACCAGAGAAATTCACTTACACACCTCATTTGGCGTCTAAAGCAGGAGTTTAGACCTCGCACGGCAAACTTGGGTAATATAATCACAATCACGTATTGCAAATCCAATTAATAGGAAATGTTTGATCCGGTGTTAGTTACGAATATACAAACCACATTCATGTATCGCACATAGCCTGCAACTATATTAGAGATTTTCATTGACGTCCGTGCGTCAATATTCTTTAATGCTGCAAACGAAACGATTAGAAAACTTTAGTTTTAAACAGTGTGTCTTCTAATTATAAAAGTGTAAATAGGATGTTAGGAATCTATATTCTTTTCTCTATGCCTGATCTGGTCAAATGCTTTTTCTTCTTTTTGGTAAACTATGAATTTCATAAACTAAATGTTAGCTTGGTATGTGATATATCCCAATGAACATTAACTTTTGAACTTTTAAAGCCTCAATGTTTCCGTTATGTGCAAGAAGTCGTTTATACCAAATCATCCTGAAAAATACTGAATTTGGAAAAATATTGGTCCTCAACATCGTCGGTTTCCATTTGAAACGTGATAACATCAACGTTGCATCACATTATGAGCCATATATTTTCTCCCTCGAATTGAGAAGCCCTGCCATTTTAAAATGTGTACGAATTGATCCAATATTGATCAGCTACGTCTGTGAGTCAACAGATTTCAGTCGAAAGCTGGAAAACAAGATTTGATGACGTCACCGTTGCAAACATAAGAAGTCAACACCACGCTATGTCGGATTGTCTTAAGCCCAAGTTCGCGCTTCAAAACATTTTAGCACCGCAGCTGATCACCAATATTCACTAGAGAATTATTTTTATCTAATGCACGCTTTTTCATCTCAGATCCGCATCAAAAATAGGGCTTGACCCTTTTCATTCCCTCGCGAATCAATTTGTCCGCTGAGTGCGAATATTCTTGTTATTAGATTAATTTCTAACGAAATTTGTTGAACGTATCACATCGCTACTTTTGGAGTACTCCAGAAAAAGAATGTAATTAAGTGCGACTTCGTTGACTGAATTAAGGCGTGACACCTCTTAATTCGAAACTGAATGTTTGAACGTCGTTTAAACCTAATATCTTGTTTATTTCAAAGAACGGTTTATCTGATATAGCTAATTTCCATCCTTGCAAACTTTAGTTAGATTGGAAAAATGGTGAAATTTATGATAAACGTCGACATTGGGGCCTTAGGAAAATCAAACGTGAGATTATCTAAAACAAATATATAAAGAACATGAATGCCAAAACATAGTCTGATGATGTAACTAGCATTAACCTGACTTTACCTATCTACTATTGTTTTGATTACAACATATCCACACACAAATCAATTATTTCCTTTTGGTACGTATTTGCTCATGTACTCCTACATAACTAGCTGAAATCTTAGGAGGAAAAATATCACAGGAATCGTTTCGCTTTGGGCAAAAGGAAAGAAGTATTTGTAAGTCAAAATGGCTATATGTTCAGCATATATGTAATTGTCATAAAGTATTATAGAACAAGAGATCAGGAATCAAGTTCACAAGGACTTATCTCATTCTTTCCCTGATTAAACGAATTTGTGATGACAGAAAGAAATGAAGCGGAAAACGAAATAAAAGTCAAGAGTGCCGTTAGCATATACAACCGTTATGAATAACATTGAATTATGACGTCCTCTGCCAGATGGGATTTATCGGATGCATTCGGCATACCTTCAAGCGTTATGAATAATAGCAAATTGTGACGTCCTCTGCAAAATGGGATTCGACGAATGCATTCGGCATTCCTTACGACCGTTATGAATAACAGCGAATTCTGACATCCTCTGCCAAATGGGATTTACCGGACGCTTAATGTTTGTTTCCAGGTATAAGGCAGGTTCCGGATTGCAATCAAGACAAAAGCATATCATCATTGTTTCAAACAATTAACACAGTGCTTTGTTGGTGTGTTCCTGACAAGAACGTGCTAAAAAAAGTTGGTACCTAATGGCGAGAATGGGTAAAAACATCAACAGAATATATTTATACATTAAGAAGACCAGACAAAATACATGTTGAATCATTTACTTGTCGTACATGTATGTGATGGTTGCATTGATGAGTTATCGTAGTTTAAAAGTATTAAAATAATGAAGTAATCATGATAGTTATAGATATTAATAATGTAAAACTAAACGTTATGTAAAGATTCGATACTTTTTCTCTGCAGTACTCGCACGCGCTTCTGCGTTAAAGTAAAAACAAGACATACATGACCTACCACGAAGCCTGTCAGTGGCAGGGAGGATGAAGACCTCAAGTTCGGTGATGGTCACATATATATTTTATAGACGATTATTGATGATTGAAGTTTGTTTCGAAATGCGAAAAGGAAATCGAACCCGATCGTCTCAAATCAGTCAAAATGCAGAATCTTAAATGGAAACTTTAGTTCACATGAACTTTCAAATGAACGGCCAATATATCTTTGAAAATTGAGATAGATAGATAGATAGACAGATAGATAGATAGATAGATAGATAGATAGATGGATAGATAGATAGATAGATAGATGTGTGTCAATCTTGGAGATTTATAATCCAACAATAACAGATGCCTATATACATTGACTTTCTAAAAAAAAAATAACGTATATGGAATATCTCGCGGGAATTATTATTAGTCCATTGTCTAATAGTATTGTGACAATCAATTATTCTGAATAAGCTATTTAAAATAATAATAATAAACGAACAGAGTGCCTATGAACATAAGTCCCATGGAGGGTTTAGAATTTCCCTCACAGTTTTTTGATGATAAAGGAGTAGTCCAATTACTGATTAATAGCCACAGGGGAGAGATAAAATGTACTATCTGCCATGGAAATGGTATGCTTCATGGCTCAGAGAAAACATCAGTTTTAAGAAAGAAAACTGAAACGATAGAGCCATTTGGTAACGAGGAAGTGCTGTTTACCAGACATTGATCATTCTGATATGAAGAAAGACTTTGCAGCAGATAGTAGAAGCAAGATCACGATTAAACTGAAAATGAACCCGTTTGCAAATAAACTGACTAAAACTGTGTATGAAAATATTACATTTGTGGATGTGCTCTTGAGAATTATATTTACTTATTATTGGCGAATGTTCACTGCACGAATTCAACCAATACCACTTTGAAATATTCCTCCCTCTTGTTATGTCAGAATTATCAGTTCTTGTTTTCTCCTCCGATAGGCGTGGAAGAAGAGAAGCGGAAGATTGCCAATCAAGTTCTAGGTGTCGGGTCCAAAATGACTCACGAGTTTTTTGTCAATGGAGACGACTGGACCCTCCGAATCTGGACCCAAAATGGAGAGAAGGAGATAAAGTTCAAACTCGGACAGGAGTTTGACAGCGCAACACTTGATGGCAGACCAGTCAAGGTATACTCTCAGACACCGTAGTCATTTAGTGGTCTATCAAAATTTATCACTTGTTTTGTTTTCCGATACGCGTGGAAGAAGAAAAACGTGCTCCAAATTTTTAAAGTAAAACAGACAGGAAATAAAGAATAATATTACATAACACAGTTGACTTTAACTGTTGGGTTAGAGAATGCAACTCCTTTATCGATAGTATTTGGAATCTTCTGTTCTGGGTGCATGGCTTCTATCAGTCATTTCCAAGAAAGCCGCATGGTTGACCCATAACGGGCAAAAAGTGTTAAGAACACGTTTGTATCAAGAAGATTTTGAATTCTTCATCAGGAAGGTGTCTTAGGTTTATAGACTCCTTTCCCGGTTTAGGACTAACAGTCACCCCTCCTTTTCACACAATGTAAATGGTTTCTTCTCCATTATTTTTACCTTGAGCTGAAACATGTTTTTTAAACATTTGATATAAAACTCAAAGAACCCCCATTGCCCATACGTGTCACTTTACATGCTGTACTACCATACCCAATATTAATTCTACAATATTCATCGCATGCAAACCAGACATAATCTAGTTAGGTGTTCCGTGTACATTGCTCTGGTCTCATAGTTGATCGGTATTCGTATTTATATTACTCCAAATTAAGGTAAAAGAAATAATAACCCCAGAATAAGACATAACTTGTTCCAAGGTAAATATGTGTGCAAAAAGAAAAAGAATCTCAGAACTATTCCCTTGCAAAAATGACATGTCCATCTGAAACAAATCTCACGGCGTTTTAACATCGAGGCTGCATTATAAACGATTTCAGCAAAGTCACACTACTGATTAAAGAAGCAACAATATCAAAGCCTCACTGCCAGATTAAAAAGCAACAAAAGACAACAGTGATTGCTTTTAACAGTAGCGGTCTACAGATATGTTGCAACTTAATTAAACTCTTTGTAGAGTGCCATTCTCCTGCATATGATTATGTGCATAAGAAGTGTAAAATACCGATGTTTCATGCATTTTGATATAATTTGCATACCTAATTGATATACTCTTGTTCAACAATTAACAGGTGAAGTTCAACATGGACGGTGATAAGCTAATTGAGATCCAGAAGGGCGCCACGTTTGAGAGCATAAATGAGAGAACGGTCAGCGGTGATGAATTGACCATGGTCAGTCTCAAACATATCTGCCACAATATACTTTGAGGGATTCCAACGTAGCCACATCGGTTGCGTTTTCAGCATCATTAAGTTGAATTTAATAATTTACTGTTAGGTTTCGGTTCTAATGTGGAACACTAAATTTTAATGGTTAAATATAAGTAATTTTTTAGTATGTATGGCTCCGGTCTAAAACTTGAAAGTTTTGAATCTATAGCATCTGGACTAAATTTAGTCGGAACAAAGTATGTTCTTGTTTAAAACAAATATGATTAAGGAGACAATGTAACTAAACATAAAAAAATTCGTAGTTTAACCTGCTATAAAGCATTTTCGTAAAGCAATTTAGAGTTTTAATAAGAAATGTAAACAAGATATTATATCATAATAACTTGCGTGTAAAACTTAAATGTTTGCATTTTGGAATACATTATAGCAACTTAGTCATACAGCATCTAAGAATCTGACAAGCTTATTTTTGTTATTTTTTTCTAAGTGTCAAAGAGCGAAATTTGATATGCGCGAAACATTTATTACTCGTGGTATTTTTATATCGCACATTATTTTCATAAATTAATTCCTACTTTAATGTTCAGTCTTTTGGATTTAATAAATGGAGACTGAATTAAAATAATGATAATACTAACTAAGATAGTATCATTTGATGGCGGTACTGTCGCAACATATATAATTATCTCAGCAAAATATATTTTCTCATTTCAGCTTATGACGGGAGGTGGAGTGACGTGCACAAGAAAGTATAGGAGAGTTTAGGTGAATCCAAGCGACCAAATATTTCTGATTACTGTCCATAAACTTATGTTTTATGAACCTGACGATCAGTAATTAGATGTTTCAAAATAATTTTATTTAAAGCTGTACCCATAACGCTTGTATAAAATGATTGTTGTCAATTTGTCAGTGCATTAAATGTTTAAGACATTTTTTGATAACAGGAACATGTTCCGTATGATTTCGATCACTTTTACAGCCACTTTAGAGCATTTAGAAAGATTATACAAAGTATGTTTAGAGACCTATGATCAGGACAAGAGTTAGCGTGATGGATACTGCGCAAAATTATGTGTGTTGCCTATGCTCCAACACTGACATAATTTTTGTCTGCACATATGTTTAGAGATCTATGATCAGGACAAGAGTTAGCGTGATGGATACTGTGCAAAATTATGTGCGTTGCCTATGCTCCAACACTGACATAATTTTTGTCTGCACACAGAAGGAATAGATACTGAATAGAAATTAAACTATTAATAGCAGGGAAATGCATACACCGAATAGATATTGAGTAGAAATTGAAGTATTGATAGCAAGGAAATGCATACACCGAATATATATTGAATAGAAATTGAAGTATTAATAGCAGGGAAGTGCATTACACTGAGTAGATATTGAATAGAAATTGAAGTATTAATAGCAGGGAAGTGCATTACACTGAATAGATATTGAATAGAAATTGAAGTATTGATAGCAGGCTATTATTTAAAAGCAAGGAATACAGGAATTTGGTTTAAAAATATTATCTTTGACGCGATACCACGGTGAAGTAAGATCTATTTGGAAGTAAATTTCTTCAAAATCAGGGTACATATGCTTCCTTATATAAGTTGATGGGATGAATAATAGATAAATGAAATTAAAACAAACAACATGTAAACCAAATCCCATAAACAGTCCTAAAATACAAAGTTTAGAAAGAGCAATCTCTGTAACAAAAATTAAAAATAACAGTTGGATCATTCTTCATTAGGAATATAACTAAAGGAAAGAAGTAAAACAGACCACAGCGTCTTTCATATTTTAAAGTTGCTGCAATGGATGCGTGTTCATGCTTGACGATACTAAACTTCTGATTATATTTCAGGTGTTATGTTTAAAATCACTTGTATCTTTTGCAGAATGTGACAGAAGTGAAATCCTAAAGTTATCCATTATGTCATTGCAAGTGTGTATTTACAACATGATGATTGTTGCTTTGTGCAAGCGTGTATTTGCAACATGATTTTTGTTTTGTATAAGCGTATATTTACATCAGTATTGTAAACTTCTTTCATTGTCAATAACTTCTAACGACGAAGAGATAAGTGAAGCAAGATATTGGATCAAAACCAGCCATCTGTACAAGAAAATATAAGGCACATTGATCGATATGTGAAACAAACAGTAGTAGTCCTAAGTTGTTTTCTTTTTTTCCCCCATTTTTATTTTTTTGGTAAGCATTCCAAACTTTCGAGGCTGTTTAATCTGTGTAGAATTTCAGACACATGTTTACATGTGTTTATCTATTTTACATGTATCATTTCTTCTTTGAAGTTGTGATGGAGCATTTACAGAATATGAGAAAACAAAGAATTTGTATGAAATAGTATTTAATAAGAAATTTATTACACAAACACTATGTTAGAGAATAAGGAATTTTGATGAAGGATTTAAATTGGTATGCCTTTCTGCTTTCTTTAAACTTGTGAAAAATTATTGCCTTAAAGTTTTTCTTAATTTTTTTTCTTCAAGTAGTTTTGTCAAATAAATGTAGCTATTCTGGTGTTTACTCAAGAGTTGTTTTATTTAAATAATATGTTGAGAGTTAGTCTCAAGTTTCTACTGGTATCGACATACAACTCACAGGGATTTACGTCCCTTCGCTAGGATAATACCAATGTCACAGCCATGTCGAATTTTTGGCAAAATACCAACTGGAAAAAGGATATTTTACCTTCAGTGGCTTTTTGGGCTTCATCGCAATCCACGAACGACAATACGTTACGCTCCTTGCTGCCAGCGACAAGATTTTCACGTCTTTCATGAATACTTATAAATAAAAACATGTCAGTAAAAACATAATGGAACAATTTCTCCCTACACATCAATGAAAGTACATTTTTATCGATGCATGTGTTTGGAAGCGTCTCTTTGACTCATTAAAATACTATTAAAATCATTTTGGGTCAACACTGCGAGCAAACAATTTGACTCGCGCTTGCAGAAATCGGTTATGCAGATTTATGTATATTCAAGAAAAATGTGGAAATGATATCGCTGGCAGACATTGGTACTAAGAGAGAGTAGCGGATTTTTGCACGTGGCTGGCAACGATGACTTTAATACAGAATCTAAAATTTTGCCTAATACGTAAGTGAAAAATGTAAGGAATGCTTAACTTGCTGTGTCCTCAAGGCTGAACATTTTACAGTGCAGCACGTGCTTGACGTCATAATATACCGATAACGAGGCGCATATGAGCCGCCATACAGTCTCGTTCTTTTTTTCTCTTAAAATGCTATATGTGTACGATTATGTCTTCCAGTGCAGAACACCTGAAGAAATAGTGAAATAATGCTATCCAGTAAGCTCGTACTTGGAAAAGTAAACCTGTGAATGTTCCGGCTAAGAATAGCCATTATAATCGATAAGATACTGTAATTACGCCCATGGTAGTTTGTGGCGTCCACACATAAATCATTTAGTAAGCAAAGCGTATGTATATGCTATAACGACTACTGTAGCGTTTCCAGGGCGTGTTTCGTATTATTGGCGGAAAGATTCGAGTGTTCCGACTGCATTATCCATTGAAAACCGGTAAATTTACATAGTTATAATTACAATGAAATAAGACTAGAGATTATTTAATAAATTATCAAAATTAAATAGGATTATTTCATGCTGGTTCTAAATGTTTTTGATCCTATGTTCTATGTTCGGACAATTAAATACTAAAAAAAGAATGAAATAACTTTATGGCTGGTACTTTTTTATTGATAGATGCTTTAGTGTGCATGGTGTACTGAATTAATGAAACATATCAAGCATGTGTATTACATCATAATTATGTACACTACTGCATTCATTCATAAATCTGAGTCACGACAACCTCTTTTGATGATCTGTTCATTAGCTCTCATGAATTTGGTGGCCACTGAAAGAAGGAAGGATAGACTAACATTACATACTGTTAAAAATGTAATCTGACACTTTCATTAAAAAATAACAATACAGGGACATGATTTGTTGAAATTTTCTTAATTTGCATATCACAAACATGAATTGTGTGAATCGTCTGCAAATTTTGAAGGTTATTATCTAGTGACAAGCATATTTAGATTCGCTTGGTTTTAACCGAAAATAACTGTAGTCATGTTATACTAAGAGTATTTAAACTCATCGATCCCTAACATGTTTTTATGCATAATACTAGAAACATAAGTCATATTTATCTTATCATTCTGTACAATACTTCCAATCAAACTAGAGTAACGAACGCGGTAATGTTAGTCATTAAGAACGCGATTTGCTGAGACAGCTGTGTATGATTCACCTACAAAAGAATTGTATTTTCCTCCATTTCCAGAAAAAGAGAGTACAACCACTTATATCAACCGAAAACACAGCAAAAGAGGATGGAGAAGAGAAGGCATGATTTTCGCAAAGTTACTTGAGTAAAAGCACTAAACTGAGTTTGCGCTTTTGCACTTTTTGCGGTATTTAAAAATAGCATCTTTACAACCAGCAGACTTACTCCATTTTCTGCCTCGAATAACCGGACAATGCGCATGCACTGACTTCGGCTCACTTGTACCATCCAATTTCAAATTCCACCATAATATAGCTGAACCCTACAATAGATGACAAAACATATTAAATATCAAATGAATATTTCAATGATGTAGTTACTATAGACGATTGTGAAAATAGAAAATTACCTGTGTCTGAAAGTAAAAAGGTTAAATAAAACATTGTGCGATTGATTAAAGTTGTAAGAAGACATCGGTACGTGAAAAAGATGAACGAACACATGACAATATTGTAACATACAGGTCTATGATTTACTACTTTAAGATATTACAAATATAAAGGGGACCCTACCAGGAAATACTGATGGATGAGACATTTAATTCTTGAGAACATCGGGGGTGGGGATGGGGGTGTTTACAATGCCTAGATCTTTAATCCATGTGCATACTCACTTTTACACACGGGATAGATAACTTCAGTTTCGGAAAAACAATAAGTCCGCCCTCTTCAGGATCTGACAACTGAAAAATTAAACATATATGAAATATATGAATTTGTGACCTGAATTTGAAGCTGTTTTATTTAACATGAATACCATACATTTCTCATGCTTCCGTGTCATACAAAATCATCTTTTTTACTCTCTCCTATTAGTACTATATGCTACCGGTTACTATTTTATTTAATTCAATTCTTTTCAAGTATTGCGTTTCTATTCATTTAATTCTAAAACTGAAAAGACAAAAAATTTTGACACATCATGCGATATCTACATGTATCGTTATAATGTTTGGGTTGTACAATGCTTTTATATTTTATTGGTTACTAATGAAACATTACTTTTCCGCTAATAAAGGTACTTTATTCGTTTTCAACTCATTGAAAATTGATAATCACACAATCTACCAAGCCTTTGTAACAAGCATTTAGATGGGTTAAAATCGTAACACGTGATTCAGAAACTAGAAGTTACTAGGATATAGGTGGCTCTCCATAGTTCATACTTTTCATAGGGTTAGAATTCCCAGGATTTCTTCACCGCTTATCCTGACTATTTAAAAAAGACAGCTTATATTTTACATATTGTTAAAATAAATTTTAATTGCCTTTATTTTGGTGTATTAATGATGGATGTAATTTAGGTTATAGAGTATACAGCTTGGCCTCACTTCAGACGTCCACCTATCAAATAACTGCGAGATCCGCGTGGTAATTTTCACTTCCTGGACTTGGAAGGCAAGCTGCAGAAACACGAGCAGATGACCTTCTATTACTTTCTAAATATTTTGTAATTTATTCATTTCACTTGCAGACGCTGATACAGCCAAATCTATCAAAATACGTGTAAATAACTGCTCAAACTGGTGTATTTGGGACATGTTTAGGCTGAATTTTAGAGCACATGGGATGGGGCCATTTTTATGAATTATGTGCAGGGGTGTAGTTCTGTGGGAAGGCGTGGGAAATGCGTCCCCTTACTTTTTGCGCTCGTCATTGTCACCACCCCATCCCCTCATCTATGTAACATGCGTCCCCTCACTTCTTTATTGCGTTCTCTCACTTCTTTGTTTAGCACTACACCACTATGTACTTATATAATACACGATTTCCAAAACTGCAACATGTAAGGAAATTTCTCCCACCGTACAAGAAAGTAGCACAGAAGTATGTCAACATTTTCTCTTGTGCATGTTGCAAACGAAAATAACTTCATCTTACCCCTGTCACTCCGTCAGAAGTATGTTAATAATTGCGCATCGCCATCATAACACCGGAAACATAATACTTTTGTATTCATGCGCCCGTCATATGTACTTTGACAGTATTTGCAAACAATGGCTTAAATGTAGATATTTGATTTATTACTTCAGATTCATTTTTATTTCTATAAATAATTTTAATTATAAGGGTTGACGTTCATACTTTACAGGATTCATTAAGTTACTAAGTTTGAAAATCGATCGCACTACTGATAACCGATCCCGCTCGCTAAGACCACTCATGCGGTGAATACCCACATTTCAAGCTTCATGACTTCATGAATGCTGTAAATATAAAGTACAATTCTTCCACATTTACAGTTTTATTTGATTTATGATATAGTCTGGTACAAAGTGCCAATGAACAGTTCAGTACTTACTAGATACGTCCACGTGACAATGTTATCACCGGGTTGGTAGAGGTTGGTTTGAGGATGATTCTAAAATATAATTCAGTGGTTAAATGAGAAACAAATCGTACGTATTAATTTGCCATGTGAAGCGTTCATATCTGTTTGTTGGTTTATTTTTCCTGTAGGGTCCTATGGAAAATAACATGTCTTTACATTATTAATATTGTTAGTAGTAGTAGTAATAATAATAATAAAAACTTGTTCACTAGTGCATGGTCTTAAAAACATTCTCTAAACTGATGTCAAACATTCTTTTTTCAAGAAATTTAGATAAGAACGCTAAAAAATGAATTTTAGGATTTTATTGTCACAGATTAATAAGAGAATTTATCAAACCAGTTTCTTGTAATTATGTAACAAAACTCATCTTGAAAACGAATGCCTTTGCCACTTAGGCATATACTAAAACTTCATCAAAATAAACATACGTATGGCTGAATAGAAAAGTGCGCATTTAGTATTATTTTATAATACTTACCAGGTAATCTGTTTCAGGTAGATAGGTACCGCCAAGATAGAACTCTGAAATCTGATACCAAACATTGAGTCTATAAAGTAGGGCTAGATTACAAATTGTCACTAACGTCCTTAAGAACTCGGTATCTCTAAGAATTCAAAACTATAGTTTTGGTCTGATATCAGATTGTGTCTTATTGGGACACGTATACAGCACACAATGAAAGGTACGGTGATATCATAAATTTATTTTCTAACCTAACCGTATGTGAAAATTTTTCAAAAGGATTATTGTTCAAACAGTACCACCAAAACAGTCATGTCGAAGAGAAATGTCCTATTTTCTGTTTTCTTTCGTTTGTTCTTCTTCATATCACGGAATAAAATATATATTTTTTTAAAGCCTATAGGCATCTTTCATGTTTCCTTATTTAGGAGACACTTGCCGAAAAAGGTTTTCCCTTAAACGCAATAGACAAGTAATGTATGTGTACATTTTCACTGCGCAAAACAACGAAGATTCAATCAGACGTGAAAGTCTCTGTATGTGAAATGCTAACGGATATTTGAAACTTGATTACTGTCAATAACTTCGTATTTGTAGCTAGGAGTATTTCGATATGTGCAAAGTTAGTTTTGATTTAATGGAAAGTAGTCGCCTTTATATAGTCAGGTTGGTACCCAATGGGAAAATGGTGAACGGAAAACTAAACAAGTAGTTATATGGATATGCATTTATTGTTAGTAATTACCTTAAAGTAAGAAATGGAGTTGACTGCAAAACGTTATCTTACCATATAACAATCACTGTGGTGCTTGTGAATGTCAGTGCCGAATCCTGTTTGCTCCGTGATGCGGAATGACATGCGATTCAGCAGCCGCTGTTTTGGTCCTTCACAAGTAATGGTTCTGAAAAAGAATATAAAACTAGTTGGCTGTACATCAGGAGCATAACAAAAGACACGTGATGCTCACTGCCCAGTTTTAGTCATCATTGTAATTACTAATTTACATATATGCTATTAGTATGCTGACACGCATTATATATTACGTCAACATAGAGACCTTTCATAACAGATAGACTTTTTATGAGGTTAAAGAAATATGACTATAACTTCTTGTGGCTTCACAAGAAATAAATATTTTGTAAAACAAGAGACCAACCTACAATGTTATTCAAATAACAGGAGTTATGGCAAATTCTATATACATTTATCAGAAGAGAGAGCACTTTTCCATGTACTCCCCACAATTATCTGAACTGATCTTTTATTGATATTAATCAGGAAACCTAATATACCATAATTGTTTGGTAAATGTGAAAAGAATGTTATAAAGAAGCAGGGGTGAAATGCAATTTCGTATTTGAGACATTTTACAAAATTTGATTCGCAAAACAATGAACAGCTACTACCTTTCCTGTATTTTCCTAACCTCATTCATTTTGATTAGACTTGACTAAGTTTAAATTTAAGATATTTTGGGGCTTGAAGAAAACAGACGAAGACTGAAAACTAAGAATGACACCTTACTTATCTCTGCCAACTGTCTCGCGTCTGTGTCGATAGTTCTTCCGCCTAGCCTGAAAATGTATATTTCAAACTGGTCATGAATTACCAAAATAAAGTCATTCAACTCTCACGGGAAACATTAAACTACATTTAATTAACATTTATAACCATTAGATACGCAACATTTGGTGCGATTTAGGAGATATTTTGACGAGCGAGCGATACGTAAACAAGGTTAAAAATAACTGCATGACATTGCATTATTTCTGTGACTTCTTGTCATATGCAGACATCCTGAATGTATCACTACCGTTAGGTTTTAGTCTTTAAAAGGAGAAAATATAAATTTCTGTTTTACATACAACTTGTGCCTTCGAAGTAGAATGTCATGCATTTATGAATTATTTACTGGATTAGGTTCTATCCTTTTTGGATGGGGGATGTGCGCTTTGTCGAGTGGGTATGGGGGTTGATGCGTGCAGGCAAAGCAATGGATGCTGGCTCTGTTTGGAATCTCATTACGGGAAGAAAGACAAATTCCCTAACCTGAATAATAATATTCGTTTTCTCTTTCACTCACTCCACGACTATACGACATTGAAATAAAACTTCCCGTAATGTTACTTAGAATTTACATTCATGTTACCATTAATATCATATTCAATAAAATTTCTCGTAGTGTGACTTAGAATTTACATTCATGTTAATATTAATATGATATTCAATACTGTTGTGTGACTCAGAATTTAGATCAATAAGTTACTACTAATACGATATTCAAATAAAATTTCCAGTAGTGAGACTTAGAATTTACACACATTACTATTTTTTAATTAATATAATATTCAATACTGCAGTGTGACTTTCAATTTACAGCTAAAACTTATTGCTAATATAATATTTAATAAAAATTTCCCGTAGTGTGACTTATCATTTACATTAAACAAAAGAAGAAGATACATGACGAATAAACATTTCGTATTTACATCTTTTTGGGCTTTATGTATCATTCCATCAGCCTCATCAGCGGAAATGACGTCATGATACAAGATTATCCTCGGCTGATTATTAATCATTTCCTCCTTCACAATGTCGTATGAATTCTTGGCTCGGCGAAGGAAGCATCTCAATTTGGCTAATGCTTTTGATGTTCTCTGCAAAGTGTTAGATCATTATGAGGTATTTGTGCTATGGAACACTTCATTTGTCTGACTGAGTATATATTAAAGTCACCATTGCCTTTATCTAAACAGAATACCCTTGAAATTTAGACATTTTTATTTAAATTACGATTGCTCCATAACATCCTTATTGTACCGCTGTTTAATCCCTTATCTCCATATTTAACGGAACTGTCATGATTTATTTGCATATAGAATGAAAGTTTAAGTGAGATATTCAATGTTAATTTCCAGAAAATCAGGTAAAAGACTATTTTCATTTATCTCGTGACAAGGGAATCGTAGTTTTCTTGTATTTAGTAATGTCGATAATGACTGTTCGTCTACGAACAACATACAAGTCTTAGGCGTGTGTAGATCTGCGGAGCTTATCGAAAACAAAAGACAGAAAAACAATGTTTACTTTGAAAAATTATATTTAATAAAACCCCACAAAATAAAAAGAGAAAGAGTACAAACAATGACATAATTATATGTTACATACCGTCAATTCCTGGCGACATAGTTGTTCAAATCTTGAGAGATTGGGAATCAGTTTTTTGTCTGTCTCCATTCCATGCCGTGTGACGTCATTGATTGGTTTGCCTCGATAACTATTGGCTGCCATTTTGAAGAACTCTAAATCTCTTTTTGCACCTTCGTTTGCCGGATCTTAAAGTTTTAAGAAGCGACTTAAACTGTCATTTCTTCCACATGAACAATAATTTACATAAAAAGACGTATAGTTATTATGGTTAGTGTAAGGCATGATTGAAAATAATTTATACCTATTGGCCACGTTCAACAAACACAAACTCAAAGATTAGGTAGAGCTTAACACTCTTTAAAATGCATCATTTTCGAAAACTATTGCGTGTACAATACGTGCAAATGGATTTATGCACTCACAAGTCAGGCAAGAGCACCAAAAGCAAATTTAAAACGCGTAACATTCTGTCATTTCAGCTTATGTAGGAAATGCAATCCCTCTCCAACATTCACTTTACAATGTATTTAATTCACCTCCTGAATTGTTATTCCTGCCGTATGTGTACTGACAAGACATAAAAAAAAAACATTCTGTAGCCTCCAAAAGCCCCCATTTCTAAGTTATTACCGATTTGTGAAATATTGCATTTAGGACTGTATGTATTGATATCCAGCATCAAATGGTTTTGAGAACTGGAAGCAGTTTAAATGACAAACAGTTATATTCTTAAAGCCTGTAACAGCGAGGAAACACTACCAATATGGTGCAAACAGTCATTCAATTTTACCTAGTTTCAGGTACTTCTCTGTAACATCCACAGCCCTTTTCGACATTCCATACTGAAAAATAAGTTGCGTGCGGATTCAAAAGACGACATGTAATTTCTACATACTTATATTATACTTTTTCCATTTGTGTAGGTCGTAACTTGCTCTAACCTGTTGGAATACAATTATTGAGGAAAGTTGCGGTGTGAACAAAATTTAAAAATTGTGTCAAACACATCGGCTTATGCCTATCAACCACATCAAAAAGTTTGTCTTTTAAAGTAAGTCTAACACAAGTCAAAATTCAGGATATTGTAAATGGCATAAGGTTAAAAACAATGTTCCTAAATTGTGGTTTTGGGGTGACATAATTACAATTTCTTTATTTGTAGAGTTTTAACTTATAATACAATCGCAGCCTCTTACAACTATTGTGAAACATATACGTTCACTTCCTAAAGATTTATTTTTTTAAAAAGTGTTACCATGGGACATTAGAATCAATGAAATATTTACTAATAAACCATCAGCCCTCCTTTTCACTATAGCAAACAGAAACACACACTTGCCAAAGTCGAACCATCATATCCAATTCGCATATCTTATCCATGGTGGGGCAATTAGAAATCAAAAGTTCCAATTATCTCCGAGTGAGAACCTCTTAACTCTACATTTACACTCTGACTTCCGGAAAGATTTTGACAGATAAGAATATACGGTGCAATGTGAACAAAGAATTATATGCGCTTATTTTTTTTTTTTTTAAATTAGTGGTAGTCGTATTTATTTAATTTTAGAATGATCTTGCTATCTTTAGAATTTATTTCAATACAATTATTTCAAAAGTCTCGATTATACGCTTAACTATCAAATTAAAAACATGTATGATACAAACATGGTTGATTAAATAAAGGCTTGATAGCAAAAATGAGCATCACAACGAGGTAAACAGATAAATCAGCGTGTTATAAGCATAATTAGGAAGGAAATAGTCTGAAGTGTAATGCTATGGTCTTAATGTTAATTTTTCCTCAGCACACATACGCACACACGACACAACGAAAACAAAACAAGCCGAAGGCTCATCTGCGCCTATTTTCATGTATAACTATACTAACCAGGTTGTAGGCGCCAGCTAAACCCTTGTACACTGACGCCACCGTGACCCCTTCTTTATCTGTGTCCTTTAGATATGCTTGAAGATTTTCAAAGCATTTGATGGCCTCGTATGGCATCATCATATCCAAGGCCGCTCTACAAATATAGAAAAGGTCCCTGGGAAATAATGGCCTGCTGACTTTGCTCCCTATCCGGCCATTCTTGACGTCATCAATTTTTAATTCGTAAAGACTCCATATTTGTAAAATGGCCACTGCTGCGTTCTTGAGGTCTTCGTGGGATGGCCAAGTTACCTTCTCTCTTTTCAGAACGGCGTCTATCACTGGAGTCACCAAAAAATTGCTTCATTGTGATAAGAATATTCAAATTATCGACTAGTAAGCACATTAAAATTGCAAATATTGGACAGTTTGTTTATTTAAAGGTTATTTACATCCCTACAGTAACCTTGTCTGTAAAAACAAAACAGCAACAAAAGAAAAACAAGCAATAACGTGTGTCGGTAATTTGTTAGATTTGTTTCCTAAGGAGCAGTTGAGAAAAATTTCCAGATTTTAGCACAGTTTTTGCACGTAATATACCCTCCAAAAATTCATAATTAGAATTTGCATTTTCAGACTAACCTATTAGATATCTTTAAAATGACAATGTTTTACAACGATAAATAATGACTACTTCCAAAAGAAACAATTCTTGCCGAAAATACCTTTAATAAAAGGAGATAAGAATGCGTACCTTTCCAATGGATAACGCTATCACCTACGTAATACATGGTTAAGTATAGATTCCTTTCCTCGAACACATACTAGTTGGCCTCATTTTTTGTTTTCCTATTCTAGAACAGGAAAGTGGTTCACTCTTGCCATGTCTGATATAAATCATTACAGTGTATTTATCAATAATTGCACTAATGTATAACAGTCCTATATATGTCAAATATGTGAACTGCCCTGAAATGTAAAGAAAATATGCCATCGTACACCCACGATTCTGACTCAGAACTAGATTTAGAAATGTCACTTCCGGTCAAGCCGAAGGTTACAACTTCCCAAAGTAAATATTTACGGTAGAATGGTTACATGTAATAATTATTTCATAATCATAGAAATCGGAATAAAGATTTTGTCGTACTGACAATATAATCATATTCGAATTTAAGGCTATCAGTTCCACCTCAGGAGTAGGTGAGGGGTGGGAGACCTAAATGAATCTCAGGTGCTTTCTCAAAGATATAAATACTATACCGTCCGCTCCCGACAAAATGGGACAGTCTTCGCCAGTGCACGTGAGGTTTTTCTTCAGGGTCATCCAATCTTCAGCTGCTCTCCGAAGATAAAGAAATGTTCCGATTGGATCTCCCACAACACCACCTGTCGTTTGATTGGCCTCACTGTTTGATATATTGGCTTCCTTCAAAAATCTAGAAATAAGACATCCGTGTTTGTGTTTATCTATGGCTAAATACATCACCATATTTTTCAATGTTACAGATTCAAAACGCTATTTGACGAAACAAGAAAAGTCGCTGCCTTTACCGGTATTTTTTCTTTTTATGTTTGCATAAATCTTGACCCAAAATAGATAGAGATTTATTGCTCACTGAAGAAGGTGGTGTTACTTTTGCCATGAGTTTCGTGTATCACTTTATCTCCTTTTACTTCGACTTTGACTAATATTCTAAGTAGATGCTTATTGCCAATTTGAAGGCAATATACCATTGTGATTTAGTACTTTTGCTTGGCATTCAGACATCATATAATCAATATCTTTTAAAGAAACCACAAGATTTTCAAACGTCACTGTACGCATATATTACTTATACTTAAACTATGAAGGATATACTTCAAACTTTTTGGTTCCTTAATCAGGTTTGTGTTTGTCGATCACTATGTAAAATTCGTGTTTCTTTGCAACTAATCTTGGTGAAAGTAAACAGTTATTTTGCTATACTAGTGTTATTACATCTGATTCTTGACTGGCGACTGTAAGTACATTCAGGTTCTAAATATAGTCAAGGAAATTCTCAATGCATGTGTTCCACGCTGAACTTGCCAGATTGTAGCATGTAGAACAGGTCTTGCTAACGGTGGGACAAGACTACTGCTTTATACAGCGGGAGAGGCTATAAAATTCAGAAAGAGATAATATCATCAATTCGCGAAATGAAAGATGCTATACCGATATTGTAAAGCTATTTTGAGAAACACTAACTGGAATTGTCTGTAAATTGTATTGTTCTTGGGATTTCTATACAGAATTCCATACTTGATCTTACTATATGTAATATGTACCATATTGGTTTACGTATGATACTTTCTGCCAATAGACAATACTCTTAGCTTCTCATAATGTCACGAAATTGCTTTCTAGATTGTGGTTTTGTGGATTTAATGCCCTTTTTTGAGCACATGATCCTTATGTGCATATTGTGTTCTCACTTTTGGCACGTGTCCATAGATTACATATGATCTATCAAAAGGTGTATACAAGTTTTAAAATTAATTGTAATAATGAACCTGTGTACAAGTTTGGGGTGATTTCCCATTGGGTGATTGAGTCAGGTGGGTTCTGTTTCGTCATGTAGTAAGTATTGCGACATTGCGATGTAGAGACGTATATGTGTGGATGTCACGTTGCTAAGCCCAGCGGGGGGAGGGGGGGAGGAGTCGTGTATAAACCAAGATATTACGGCCATGTGTTTGACGTCTAAAGATTGCCGCAGGCTAGTGTTAATCCCTTACGCAAGGTTACCGTGACCCGCCAGCCAGGACCTGGAATCTTCAATCGACACAGGCGTCAGATCGTGCCAACTAGACAAAGGCTTGTAATTATCACACCTAGGTGTTAAGAGGTTAGGTTAGGATAAAATGGAAGCCCGCGGGGTGAACGGGGCGTGTTCTTATCCGTCCCCACGTGGACAGACAGCGAGAAGACATTGTCCGCTAAGTTTGATCGGATCGGTTCACAGCGACATCCAATCGGAATTGAGACAGAGGGTGTGATTACAATTTAGATCCGAATTATAACTTCGTAACTCGCAAGCAAAAGGTTAATAGACGCCTAGACAGATCGCTGGGAAGTAGGGTTACTCCGGGAAGCCACTCGTAATTTGGCGGTAAAACTTAGAACAGATTCTAAGGGAAGAAAAGCTTCGAAAAGGTCAGTAAGTTATTTCCTCGATTTTTGCAGAATATTACGGCATCATAATTGCAATTATTTGTAATATGTATACTTAATTACTAGCAGCGTTTAGTATGTAGAATTACCTTTGTAATGTTTCATTTACATGCGTATTTCAGAAATGGGCTTGACTATTACCTAGAGAATTATGTAGATTGTTAGCTTGTGGTCAGAATTAATTTTGTAATTCGCTATTAGATTACTTCATAGTAACCCAATACATTTATTAATGCGTTATGTTAGAATTTACGCATGCCTGAATTGTGAGTTTGGGAAAATGGTTGAGGAGGTATGTAAGATTAGTTACTATGGACGTATGCATATCTCAGAGAATAGATATTTGAATACTTGTGTACTTTATATGAGTTGTGAGGTAAAGAAATGCGTCTGATTATTGTGATATTGTTTAGTATAATGGGATTAGGAATATGTACTGATGTGACGCAATTTATTGATGTTGTATAAGAAGTAATTGATACCGTGCTGTATTATGACGTTGTTTTACCATACAAGAACGTACGAGTATTTCGATGTGAATGAATGCGTGACCGAAGAAATTTATTAGCCGTTATCTGATGATAGGCTGTGTGTAGTCTGAGATGAGAGGGCTAAGGAAACATATTGTACCGTTCTTGTGTTTTCACAAGAAGCCTTTTTAGGGGACAGAAATTCCGGTTCAATTGAATCCCGAGTCTCCAAGAGGTGGAGACGGAAGTGAGACTAGTAGAGCAGTCAGAGTCGACAAAAGTCTAGTCGGTGAGAGAAGGTGGATAGAAGGTGGAGGAGGAGGGAAAGTAGTCTGGAGGAGAAAGTGGAGGAGGAGGAAAAGGAGTATAGAGAAGTCGAGGAGGAGGAGAAGGAGTATAGAGGAGTCGAGGAGGAGGAGAAGGGATTTGGGGAAAGTCGGGGAGGATGAGGAGAAGGAATTGGGAGGAATAGGAGAGAAGAATACACAGATGAGTAGAATACAAGGACAGGTGGAAATCTATCTCACACTACTAGTCAAGTGATGCAATAGGCTATTAACGGTCGAGCGGAAGGAGTGTACTTGGGAAATTTGAATCATTTGACTATTGAATTATTATGAAATTATGATACATTGAATTTCACTCTTTTTAGTATATTTAACCACTTAACCGTCGGCATTGCTGACTGGGGTTCGGAGCTGTACATCTATCTTTCACTAATTTAACTCCCAACCAAAACTGAGCCTGGGTGGGACTTCTCCAATAGTTAAATAGAATATTGGGAGCACCCCACCCCAATCCACAATACGCACACAAACCAATCCCCACAGTGGGGGCATCGTCCGGGATCTGAATTAGACAAAAATATTATCTTTACGACCTAAAGTATTATTTATTAGGAGGTATTAGTGAACAGTTGTGAGATATTTTTCCATCCTGTGTATTTTGAATTTTTATGATTTCAACTTGTGTATGTTGTATTTTGATATTTGCATGCTTGGTAGATTTCAGTTACTTGCAGTAACTGTGAAGCAAATATCGGGCAAAATATCTTACCTGAGCGAAGTTAGTTATTGTCAACAGGTAAGTATTGGGTTAGGAACGTGTAACATCTGTCAATTGTTTAGTAAGTCTTGACAAGGTATCACTTACTGTTAGTATCATCATAAAATGGCTACAGAAAGACAGATGATTAAAGAGTATTGCGCCATGGTCAAGGAAGATCAAGGGTACAAAGGAGATCGCCTAGCAGCATCCATCGAGGAGAGAATGAAAGAATAGAAGGCCGAGAAAGCAGCCGAAAGGGAGCTTGCCAAGATAACAGCGGACAGAGAGACACAGAAGGAGCTGGCCAGGATATCAGCGACCGCGAAAGAAAGAGAGCTCGCTCACGCGCTCGAAATAGAGAAATTAAGGGTAACAGCTAGGACCGCCGATAGGGACGACTCCAGTACGAGTTTGGGGGGAGCGTACGACCGGTTATCGACCACCGAATGGTACAGACAAGTATGCCGCGGTTCAACGACAAAGAAGAGTCCAATGACAATTTCCTCGTGCAATTTGAGAAACTCGCGTGCGTTCATAAAATTCCCGAGCAACATTGGGCGATTAACGTCTCGGCCTTTTTGCAAAGTGCAGCTCGCGAAGTTTAACATAACTTAGCCGCAGAAGAAGCTGACGACTACTACGCGCTCAAGAAGGCCCTTCTTTGCCATTATCGGCTAACCGCCGAAACGTACCGTACCGTTACAGAAGAAAGATACAACACCTAATGAATAATCATGCAACATCAGTTAGTGGTCTGGGTATCTAACCGGTTGGACACAATAGGGAAAGATGCAAAATTATAATACAAACTTTTGCATAAGAACTGTTCATTTTTCATCCCTAGACGTCATTAATTGCAATCATATAGTTTCACTTTTGAAAGCGGAGAAAAGTTAATCAAATATTTTTATGTACTCATAATTTATAATAGATAGGTTTCTTGGTGCACATATTATTAATAGTGCTGCTGAAAAAATGCATTAAATGGAATTAATGATGTTACGACTCTATGGTCATAAACTAAGTAACAGAAAGGAGTGAAAACCAACAAATTTTGTAAAATTCAACAAATAATTTTTCCCTAGAATACAAAATGAAAATTTAAAAGGAACCTACAGTATTGTGGATGAAACCCCATATAGTCATAAAAGTTCTATCACAAGTCCAAAAGTATAGAGTATTCTGAATGAATTCCAGTGGTGTTCCAAGTGAATTCCAATTTTGAATGTACTGATGTACCAGTAGCCTGGAATGTGGCGATGTGCTAACATTCTTGATGTATCACAATGATATAAGCCAAAATGTCCTTGAATGAATTCACAATAATCCAAAAATAGTGACTGAGTCCGAAAAGTATCAGTGAGCGCTTTGTAATTCCAGTGAATAATTTAAATAACTAAATCTTCTCAAATATTAACTGAGACACGACTTAAATCGATTCTTCTAAGACTTATGTTATGATATGGAATTAATAATTCTGATATAAACAGCCTTAATATAAAACCAAAGACACAATTCGAGAACCAGGATTAGGGTCATCGTAATTTAAATTGCCATAAAAAAGTAAACAAAATTCGTTTCTAGAAAATTCCAAGGTCAGAATCAAAGCTGTATCTAGAACTCAAACCTAGTAAATACGTTTGCCCTACATGATATTAGCCATGAAGGCCCAAACTGCTACCCTCAATTACTAACAGAAGTCAATTACACAATACAAATTAAATATACATAACATATGATCATGTACGAAAGCCAACAGACAATAGAAATGAAATATACATAACAATAAGCGATCCCTGGATGCCTATCTTTCTTATAACCAATGTAACTAAAAATGACCAAAACCCACATAACAAACAAAAGATTCCTAAAATTACAAAACAAATTCAGCCCAACTGACTGATAAAACGAGTGAGAAAGGACTCGTGCATAATTTATCAGTGCAGATTCTCCACAGAGGGTTCGATGTCAAAGAAACCGATATGGTTAATAAAATAATCTCGTTGCTTGATAAATGTAAACAATATAGCGTTTCGAGAAGAAATCAATTTGTTAAAATTGTATTCCGTGTAGATTGATCAAAAGCCGTTACTGAGCGTGCAAATGAACACGTTTTTGGCTCATGGAGTATTTGGCAGAACAGGTTAGTTTGGTCAGACAACCAAAACGCACACGACGTTGTGTGTTGTCTGTTGAAATTGTTTGAAATGTTAATTTATTTGTATTCCTTATGCATAAATCACCATTACAAATCGATATTAGCAAATTCAAATTATACACCAGAACTAATTTTACTGAGCAGCTTTGCTATCTTTGAAATTATTTTAGCGTTGGTACAAAACACTGGATTTTTATAAAATGTTGTTTGGCGATCCAGTGGCCACATTAATTATATCTCTCCTTGCTAACCCTATTCTATTGTTTTATTCTCTTTTTAAGACTGCCTTGAAAGTTGTTAGCAGCCGAGCAAATAAATATGACACTGAAAAGAAAAGCATATTCAAATATTATTCTTATTTTCTTATTAAAATTTACGACATATATGCTCTGAACGAAATCTAGGAAATAAAGGAATTAGTTAAAACAAGTAAAACACACACACACACACACACACACACACACACACACACACACATATATATATATATATATATATATATATATATATATATATATATATA
>JAECUM010035852.1:0-37569 GCA_016617855.1 Megalonaias nervosa
GAAAACAATACAGCTTTCGGAGAACGATTTTACCTTTCGTATTATTCAATTATTTGTCTGAACCAATTCTGTGAGTGCGTTTATGTTCACACGAATACATCAAGGAAGAGAGAGGGATAGCATGCGCGCCACTCATATCAAAGTAAACCAATAAATTTGTCTCGATAACGAAATGTTTATTCTGATGGTCGTAATCGAGACAGAGATAATAACAATAATAATAATAATAATAATAATAATAATAATAATAATATTATTATTATTATTATTATTATTATTATTATTATTATTATTATTAAGTTTCATTCATAAATTATTGTATTTTTCCATTCTAATGACTATTATTTGTCATGAAGATTTAGGAATACTGAAGATATACAATTACGCTTGAGAAGGCCGCTTTTTACATTTCACAAGCGCAAACATAACATTGTCAGGGACAACATATACATATACATGTTCGTGTACATCTCCTTGCCTTTGATGTGTTATCAAGGTGTATGTGGTAATCATAATGAGCATACTTCACAGATTGATAGGAGCTTAAACTGTACTAATTTGCATGACGTCCATATCTGAATGCAAGTAGCAGTTAAGTAGTTTGTTCCCTATTGCTTTTCTTTCAGGTAGATAGGTGTGGGTATCAAGTCCTATTGCAAAGTTGCCTGGGTTTTTTTCCTCACATATTAACATTTAAGAGTGCGGGGTACATGGTAATATTGGTAGAAGTGGTTGAACTAATTTTATGGGAACGATCAGGAAGTCATGTACTGAAGTTTTAGATACGTTTAAAATGGGAAAGGCATTATAGCGACAAATGGGAATGGTAATGTTTAAAATGGTGAACGGAAAAGGTATCTAAATGTTATGGATACAAACGGGAATGGTTTTTTTAAGCTCTTTTTTTATCTACAATCCAACACAAAGCACCTGTACTATCCAAACACACACCGCTACTATCCAACAAAAAGGGTAGGATCGTTTAAACACACTCCCTATGCTTACATACAAACACAGAAGAAAAGAGGTGAGATGTAAAAGAAGCGGGATAAAATAGACACACACTATGACAGACAAACATAGCAAACTATCACATAAGGTTGGAAGTGTTTATACATACGCTTTACCCTCACACACACATGCTATACAATCAAACAAGTAAGCAAATGTAAGAGTATTTATAGACGCACTACTAGGTATAAACTCACACAAATATACTTTACAATCACACACAGGTAGGCAAAGATATGAGTGTTTATAGACACACTACTATAGCCCCACACAAACATACCATACAATCACATACAGGTAGGCACGGGTAGGAGTGTTTATAGACACACTAATATACCCTCACACAAACATACCATACAATCACAGATAGGTAAGCACAAGTAGAAGTGTTTATAGACATTACTAGGTATATCCTCACACAAACATACCATACAATCATACACAAGTATGCACGGGTAGGAGTGCTTATAGACACGCTAATACAGCCTCACACAAACATGCCATACAATCACACACATGTAGGCACGGGCATGAGTGTTTATAAACGCACTACTATACACTCACACAAAGAGACCATACAATCACAGACAGGTAGACATGTGTATGAGTGTTAATAGACACACTACAATACCATAAGACAAACATACTATACAATAACACACAGGTAGGCATTGGTAGGAATGTATATATACAGACTACCATACCCTCACACAAACTTACCATACAATCACAAACAGGTAGGCACGGGTAGGAGTGTTTGTAGACTCTTTATTATATCCTCACACCGAACCGCTACGGTGGCCTAGTGGTTATAGCGTCCGCCACGGATGCGGGAGGTCGGGGGATCTATCCCCGGTCGAGCCATACCAAACGATTTATTTTAAAAAATGGTACTAACAGCTGCCTGGCTTGGCGCTCAGCATTAAGAAGTTAGTGTTAGTACTGGTCGGCCTGGTGTCAGGATAATGTCACTGGGTGGGACATCGTGCTACATGTCTGCAGCATGATACCCCAGTGCTAGACATCACTCTAAACTGCCGCACTGCCGACATCGTAGCGATATGACTGAAAAATTGTTAAAGCTACGTTAAAAATCCAAATCACACACACACACACACACTCCCACCCTCACACAAAATCACACATTCGAGAGGGATGAGGAGTTTTAAGTTTTTCTTATAAATGTAGTTATAGATATACCCAAATGTACAAAAAGTCTCAATGATTCAAGGTTGAAAACGTTATTAAGCAAGAATAGAGCTCCTGTCATTTAGAAGTGCCATTTTGAAAATAGATAACCGTCATGTTCACGAAAATAATTTTCTATTAACCTTTGTCCTGACTAATGCACTATTTTGACCGTCTATTGCGAACACAGTACAGAGAAAGTAGCATCACTTGAGCATTCTTTCACAACAATAAAAATAAACATTAATTGCAACGCACTTATTTACAACGAGTACTGGGTAAGTTTACTGGTTGACTTTATAAACAATTCTCTCCATCTTTCCCTGTTCTCTACTGCCCTTTGGGAATCTCCAAATCCCATGCCTGTCCACTCCTTAATGTTGTCTTCCCACCTCTTTTTCTGTCTACCTCTTCTTCTGCACCCTTGCACTGTGCCTTACAAGATTGTTTCTGCCAGTCCAGATGATCTTGAGACATGACCGTACCACTTCAGTATGCCCTTTTTTTACAGTGGTCAAGTGGTCTTCATAGGATCCGATGGCTAGTTGGATCCTGTTGTGGACTTCTTCGTTGGTTACATGGTCAATGTATGAGATGCCCAAGATCTTGCGGTAGCATCTTATTTCGAAGGTTTGAATCCTTCTTTGCAGACCTGATGTGAGCGTCCATGTTTCATAAGCATACGGAAAGATGGATATGACAATCGAGCCCATCAGCCTTATTTAGGAACCAAAAGCAATGTTGGTATCTTACCATACTGGTCTCAACCTTGTTATTGCTGCTATTGTCTTGGCAATCCTGCAAAGTAGTTATGATTTGGAGCCCTCACATGTGATAATTGATCCCAAGTACTTGAAGCTTGTGACTCTTTCCAGCTTCTGTCCACTGACCTTTATTTCTGCACCGATGCAATTGGTGTTGTTTGTCATCGGTTTGGTTTTTTTCGGCGCTAGTCTCCATACCGTATGCTGTGGAGGTTGTGTAGAGGTACTCAACCAAGTCAGCCAGTTCTTTTTCATCTCCTGCTAAACCATCAATATCATCTGCGAAGCGAAGGTTGGTGATTGTTCTTCCTCCGATGCTGACAGTGCCCTTGTGGTTATGCAAGGCATCCTCCATGATCCTTTACAGGAAAATGTTGAAGAGTGGTGCAGTGGTAGTGGTACGGGTCCATTGGATCCATACGGGATGGAATAAGACGCCCCCGCCTCCACGAGTCTCCCAACTAAGGGTAAAATAGTGTGATGATAGCACAGCATCACTGGGAGGAAGTCTTCCTCGATGAAGTCAACGGCCAGGACGGAATGGCTCCAAGATGAGCTCAACGACTATGTACTCAGGGCCAGGAAGTGCCACATTATATCAGTGGATTTCGGCTGTGGTCTGGATGAGGGATGGGCTCCGCCAGACTGTATCTTGCCCTTGACACATCACATGAAGACAACTAACAATTCTTCTATACCGGATCGCTCGCAGCCCGGTTCAACAATGACCGAGCCTTCCGCTGCACACCAGGACGGAGGTGACAAGTATGCTACTGGCGCCCCCACTACCAAGATCCGTGGGAGAGACAACATCATCATCGGTACATAGAACGTTAGAACACTGAGAGTTGTGGGAAAGTTGAAAGAACTTACACGTGAGTTGGAGGTGTACAACTGGAACATTATTGGTCTCTGCGAAGTGCGCTGGAAAAACTTTGGCGAAAAAAACAACAGGTGAAGGGCATAAACTCTACTTCAGCGGAAGAGGGGACAAACACAATCATGGCGTTGGATTTCTTGTCCACAAGGGCATTGTGAACAGCATTATGGGTTGCTGCCCAGCTCAAGCAGACTCATTACCATCCGCCTGAGGGCGACTCCCATCAACATCACAACCATACAGACCTACGCACCCGCATCTAACTATAATGACAACGAACTGGAGAATTTTTATAACTAACTGCAAGATGTCACTGACAACTAACCGAAGAAGGACATTCTATTTGTACAAGGAGACTGCAATGCAAAGGTGGGAGTTGATTCACAGACAAACTGGCAAAGCACCTGTGGACCCTTCTGCAATACAGAAACAAATGAAAGAGGACTCAGGCTCTTGCAGTTTGCTGCCTACAACAATCGTGTGCTAGCCAACACATTCGGCCCTCACAAAGCATCTAGAAGATAGACCTGGCACAGTCCAGATGGACAACATCACAACCAGATTGACTGTATCTTGTTGGAAAAAAAAAAAGATTCTGCACAGGACTGAATATCGCCAGAACACGAAGTTTTCCAGGAGCAGATATTGGAAGTGACCATGATTTATTAATGACATCGTTTCGCCTCCACCTGAAAATGATCAAAAAGCCTAACCAACTGTAAAGGGGACAATTCTTTGCAAAACCTAAATAGGACTTTCTCAGCTTGATGGAAAAGGGGGAGGGGGCTGATGCAGGCCAGCGAAATTAGTGGACGAACGGACGGAGTGAAACCTTGAAATAGTCCCCACGTATTTCATTTATTCTAACCCAGGTTCGTTTCTAATAAAAGGGTATTAGGCGATAGAATTTAGTTTTTGGAGAGAGTCAAAGACAGAAAGTTCTAAAAGTAGAACGCCAGAGAGAAGAAAAAGAACGATAGCTCATTTTATTAAAGTGAAATTATTACTTACTGAAATCAAAAAGCAAAGATGAAATTCCAATGAAAATAATAAGGTTTATTTCAAGTAAATAATTAGTTAAATAAGCAGTTACAAATGAAGAATATGCATTAGGTGGATGGAGACTAAACTTTGGAAGGAAATTAGGAAAGTATAAAATAATCTGATAAATGTTGTAATGTAATTAATGGGGCCAAGCTGAATTTCTTACCATCTTGTACGCCAAAACAAACCAGACGATTATATCGTCTCGACTTCATTGAGCTTCACAACCGCAAACAGCGATTCCGCCCGACGCGACGCTGGACCGGTCGAAAAAGCATATATAAAATGAAATGTGTCCACGCGCCGCGACCGGACTATCCAACATGCGCAGAGAGTGGACGCGTGCGTTGACCGGTAAAAATGGTCCGACATGAACAGAGCTTAAGTAAACGCTTCATGTAGAAAAGAAGGGGGCGGGGTAACTTTGAATTTCAGTATAAATAAGTCCGAAATTAGCCACATCGTATATTAAAGAACTACTTCAAGTAAATTACACATTAATTTCCATCCACCATCACACAACCAAGAATCAGATTTGACCTTGAAAAATTGAAAGATCCAAACGTCGCAGAAGCCTTCCAAACAATGATAGGTGGTAAATTTGCACCTTTGATAACCCTGGACAGCCAAGACAGCGACCTAAAGTCCATCTAATGTGATGATAAAAGCCTGTTATGGGACAATTCAGCATTGTTTATTATCAAAGATTTGGAAGTAAAGAGAAATGAATTATCGGACATAGTGAACATTTAATGTATTTTTGTTCTGATTGTACTTGGTTTAATTTTCCGTCTCGAAAATTACGCTACCTCTGAACTGGCAGGGTATTCAGATAGTCTTTGTTCTCATTATCACCATCATATTCACAATGACAATGCACACTCTACTACTACACTGTTATTTGTATCAACGTTGTTTTTCTTCTCTCATGCACCATTTATATTGACAACTTGTTTCATGTAAAGCATATAAATATTTTGTAATAAGGAGCAGTAGCCTTTATTAATAATAATAATAATAATAATAATAATAATAATAATAATAATAATAATATTATTATTATTATTATTATTATTATTATTATTATTATTATTATTATAGTTGTTGTTGTTGCTGTTGTCGTTGCTGTATGATATTTGTAGCTTGGCCAATAAGAATACAATATAATTTTCATTTCATCAAATAAACAGCCACACACATGGCATTATTAAATGATACTATCGATTTTGTGCATGAGCAAACGTATTTTCTGTTGATTTTCTGACTCAATCTTTAGAGTCAATCAAACAGAAGGGAAATTTTTTGCTCGAATGATAGCTGTCTATCCATAACAATTTTCTTGCAAAATTAGCAATTGTCGCCACATGAAGTTAATATATTGTTCTGGACGACAGAGAGAGAGACAAGCATGAAATATGTGTCATTTTCAGGGATTAGACTGTGAAGTCTGATGAAATATTCTGCGATAATTCAAAGATTTTATTTTTTTAAAATGTATCGCTTCGAAATTCCAGTTAACTTTTATTAGTATTAATAAGCCATAGATTTCATAGTTTAAGATCTTGGGTCTATCTTTAGGTTTTTAGACGATATTCAAACTACTAGTTGTTATAATAACACAGACAAGGCATTATCATAAAGTAAGATCTTTAGTGTACACAGTCACAATAAATATGAACATTTAGCCTGAAAATGGCCAGTGACAAAATTACATTCAGAGAGAGAAACTTGAGTTTGCCCAGAAATCTGTGGGATTTTTTCTTTCTCAGTGGGATATGAGACTAAGATGCAACATGTGCAAGACAGAGAGATAGATAAGGAACTAGTTTGTAACCGCATTCGCGCACAGATCCGGATTCTTAACACGGTCATCCATTCTACGCACACGTTTCATTTCATCTTTATCAATCAAACGCTTATACTACAATTTCTTCATATTTCCAAGCATCTCATTGACATTTTAAAATCAGCACTAGATTTTGTCTCAATCTGGAGTGCAACTGATTGGGGGAAAATGTCGTAAAAATCTATCTTTCAGAATACATACAGGTAAATATATACTGCGGATATTATATTTATCATTTACAGAATCTGTATTTTATAATTTCTTTAGAAAATTATATGGTATCGTATCAGCACGCTTTATATCTCATAGCCTTGGACAAAGGGTTCATTGTGTATCATCAATACACAGTGTTTAACTGACATTATCAACAAAAAACAAATGTTTTACTTGTCAAATCAAGACCACTCTCTGATACAAGAATCTACCTTTAATTGCTCCAAAACGGTTAGTTTTTACCAGAATTATCTTTCCATACCCAAAAAGTATCCTGTTTGAAGCCATCATTTATGTAAACAAACCCCATTTTTTTGTGTTATATTATAAATCAGTTGTAGGTAAGTTTTCTGGTATGGTAGCTTTCTACGATATAGTGCGTTGTATGGTATCGTGATATTCGAAGTTTTCGGTATTTTTTCTGCATAGTACCACCTATCGAGTATCGTGTACTTACCTTATATACACTACATGACCATAACTTACTAGTTACACATCACCAGTTGATTTCGGAAAAATCTCTGGATTGCTGACGAGTACACTCGTTTAAAATTGCACCCATGAGTATCACTGTTTCCAAATAATAGCCATGCCCATGTTCTGAAATAAAATCAATATCTTCTTAAAATAGCTTAGCTATCACAGTCCCAAATCAGTTAACCAATTTGTCATCTGATAGTAACCAGTGATGTTATGCAAGAGTTAGATCACATGATTACCGTATTTATCAAAAACCAAGAGATTGATGGTACTGTAGCAAATAAGAGTCAAAATGTGAAGTATGGATGGTTTTTTGTTTTCTGATGGCTTTCACAATTGACAGGTGTTGACTTATAAACTTTGTTGTGCATAAGTTATTACTTTTCATTGGAACACTGGGAGTTGTTTAAACAGTCTGAGGTAAACATGTATTTTCATGATCATGTTGGTGGTCCATTCTTGGTGACAATCCTGGTGCTACTTTCCCCATCACGGGTGGTTACAGATGCATGTTAATTCTCTATGATAAGTTTCTTTTTGATGGCAAAGGTGGCAGAATGAGTGTCATGGAATTATCATCCATTTTTCAAGTTGATTTACACTTTATTCATCAAGTTCCCAACATTAGGACAAGTATATGCCATTGTAAAAATATTTTTTAGCTATTACCAAAATATGAGTATAACTTCCCTTGCATAACCTGGAATCTATGTGGCATCTGTTTATCAATCTTTCCTGCATTCATTTGATTTAAACTGGAAATTAAATGTATTTTATTATAGAGCGAAGAACAACAAATCGGCTTATATAATATCTTGAACAAACATGATTCTACATAAATTTAGGATTGTTCATTGAATATCAAAATTAGATTATTCAGATCTTATTGCTGCACAGTGTATTGTGCTTCTGTGTGGACAAACATTAGCACATGTATGAAAAGAAAACTAGTTATTGGTTATATTAGTAGTCTCCATTTTCTGTTAAGATAGAACAGTGCCTTAACATGTTTGTAAATTATAACAACATATTCAGTTTTTATGAAGTAATGAGAAAATATGTGTTCTCAATGATGACAACAATATAAAAATAGTAAGGAATGTATCTTGAAATCTCTGTGAAGTTATGATATTCATTTAAATTCTCATATTATTTATTATAAGTAGATGGAACAAATTACTTTTTATATGTGCTACATAATTTCATTCTTAACAATGCTGGATATAGTCCATTGTTGTAGACATGTCTGTATACTTGTACATAATACTTTCATTTTATGTCTTTTAATTTAGCTGTACAAGCTATGTAATCTGAAGTAAAGAAATTATATATATATATATATATTGGGTCTGCAAAAATGAATTTAGAATTTGGAACCCCTGCATACTTTTACCCATGGTGACTTAAGTATGGGTGTGAAGAACTATATGGATGGGGTGGGTGCTCCCTAGTATTTTATTTAAACTATTATAGAAGTCCCACCCAGGCTCCATTTTGTTGGAAGTTAAATTTAGTGACAGATAGATGTAAAGCTCCATGCCCCCAGACAGCAGTGCTGACGGTTAGATGGTTAAATGTACAAAAAAGGTTGAAATTCAATGAATAACGATTTAATAACAATTCAGTAATCAAATGACTCAAATTTCCAATTACACTCCTTCCACTCGACACTTTTAATAAGCCTATTGCATCACTTGATTAGCAATGTGAAATTAATTTCCAATTTCCCAAGACAGGTAGATTATAGCTTATACATGACTTTAGCTGGGTGCTAAGCAAACATGACCATGGGGCTTAGTTTTTAAGGGTGGGGGAGGCAAAGCAGGTGGAGTGGACATGTTTTTGTGTTAGCCTTGTTAGGCACTAACTGTACATCTATACCAGCACTTGCACTGCTTTTGACTGTTAGCTTCCCTCTATTTTTGCAGAAATTTTTTTTAAAAAAATCTTTTATATGGCCATTTTATAAGTTGCAGTCTTATTTGCTATGAAATCATTGAAGGCTATCTATTCTGAAACATTATCCTATCTCATTGGATCCTAGGTGCAGTACTGTTTTAACATTGCACAATTCTATATTGAAGTGGGAAGTATAAGAGGATCTGTGTCTTGAACTGTCTTTTGTTTAATAAGTGATTATTCTTAGTGCTCTCTGTCAGTGAAATTTTAGGGTATTTAAGTTTGAGGCTGTAAGTGGTGTGAAGGATGAGTCGGTTCTTGAACTTCAGTTTATGGGGAGAAATTCCACTTGCATTGAGAATAAAAGTGGGAATTTTCTTAATACATGGGTGATAAAATGAAGAAATATAGATGGAGCTTGCAGATATGATGTGTGATTTTCATGCAGTTTAATGATTTTTCAGCCCAATTGTGTAGAAGTTAGTGTAGTTGGAAAATGTGTATATTTCCACTTCAGTCAAAGACAGGCAAATAAGAAGCCTAATCACACTTAGAAGAATAGGCCCAGGAAGGGTTGACTTATATATATGTAGGAAGGACAGAACAAATTAAAATAATTTCTATTAAAGAATCCAATGGTCCCTAGAAAATAAAATGTATGATTCCTAATTAAAAATTATTTACTATATTTTGTCATACATTATTCATTCATTCTTTCAGGATTCACTGCCTGTATACTGGTTTTGATGTACCTCAGGAAAATGGAACCCCATACACACCTTTCCAGGTCCAGTCAAAGACAGGCATCTAAAAGACCTGATCCAGAAGAAATGATAGACAGATTGAAAAAGTTATTCAGAAAACAAATGAGGGATCTGGTACCAATTTTTATCAGTTTTTATCCAAGCTTAGTAATTTACTCAACAGTCTTTTATTGAAAGTCATTTTTTTATATCCTGATAGACTCTGATATTAACAAATATTTTCTTCCTTTTATATCTTGCCTGTCTTTACCAGTCACATACCACTAGTGGCCAAATCTTTTCAGTTTCTTGGTGGCTAGTTTTTTATAAATACTACCATAATTATGACAGTGTTGAGTATTATATTAAGTACATACAGTAGTATAAACCTCATTCATTTGCTGTTTTTTGTTCGTTTCAATCTTTTTAATGTGGTCAGATCTGAGGCATTCTTTCAGAATTCCTGCAGAGGTTACTTATTTTTATTTTACTTTTAAATTACTGAGTTATTACTCTTGAGCTACACAGTGAACATTCTAGCAACAACATTGTCCATTTGATTTCAACCGTATTTGCTCACATCGATGCAATATGCTCTTGTTCAGAGTTATGTGCCCTTGATTAACACAAAAGTGACCCAGAGAGCTGATTGACTCAAAATATTACCAGAAAAAAATTAATAACATTTTTTAGAAGACTCCTATATGGAAGCCTGTGTATGGATAAATTGTAAGAGGGCTTTTTTGGACCTGAGCATCAAAATTAAACAACCACTTGAAATTCTCGAAGGACACACCCATTCTCATTGTAATACATCCCTGTGATGCACATTGTTTTCCTCCAGGACACTCCCCTTTTTAATGTTCTGTCAGCCATGAACAGTCTATGGAATAGCTGAAGGCTAGACTTAAGTAAACATATATGAAGTCGGTGTGACTAATCAACAGTTAACCTATCACTGTAATTATCATGTGAAAAGGACTGTCCTTCTGATGGCTACTCAGATAGGACTAAAAGGGAACTGATGTTCTATTGAGTGTGTATGTAAGCACCTGCAATTGTGTGGCAAATAAGCGATGCCCTTTTTTGTTGTAATGGTGTTTAAATTAAATTGGTGATGCATGTCTGAAAATCATAAAGTAATCAAAGCCTTCTCAGAGTTTGATTTGAACAATATTGTACAATCATCATAATAACTTCTGTACTGGTAACACTGTTTAAAAGAGTGTAGAAAGTATGTTGACTCTAAAGATGAGTGGGCAATATCCGTTTTCATTTTTCAGGAAATGGACATGTAATGAACATGACACTAATGGTAATGAAAGGCAAAATATAGATGAATTTGAGAGCACAAGTGAAGACAACAAAGAACTTTAATTTCATATATGACTGTAATGCTGACTCCATCTCAGCTATTGTAATGCAAGTTGATAAATATGGCAGTGGAACTACAAACATGAGAAATTAGAAACCTGCATTGGAGAAGCAGTTCACATGGTTGACAAGATGGAATGAAATGGAACATTGAAATCAGTGGATGACTGAAATGGAAATACAACTATCAATCTTTAGCCATCACAGATTTAACCCAAATTGGTTAACTGTTGTGAGTTGCATACTTGCAAAATATACATTATCCTGTATGACGTTGACAAATTCTCAAGATTGGTTTGGAAAATGATGACAGCAGTACTGTTCTGTACAATAATACTTAAGTTGTTAATGGGTATGCAGGTAACTGCCCATTCATAATTACCTGGGTAGTAAAGTGAGCAATAGAGTACCCATTTACTGTATACACTGACTTTCTTTTCAAGTTGACAGTCCATTTGACTGAGTCACCTATGTGTGTACATTTTTGGTGTCAAACAGAGGTCTGACACTTCCTGTAAATAATTGACCTTAATCCCATACTTTGCTTTCCTACATGACGACCCTTTGATTGCATCACAAGTGTGGTTCATTGGCCAGTAACAGAGGATGGCTTTTTTTATCATGCCTCACAACTGACATGTATTCAGTTGCAACCTTCAATAGATTTTAAAA
Source organism: Megalonaias nervosa (assembly GCA_016617855.1). NCBI lineage: Eukaryota > Metazoa > Mollusca > Bivalvia > Unionida > Unionidae > Megalonaias > Megalonaias nervosa. Next base: position 12,115 of record JAECUM010035852.1, read on the forward strand.
AGTGCATGGTCAAATGTTACTTAAACTCAGTCTCTAAATAAGCATCAGCATACAACAGTGAGGCCAAGGAAAGGGAGTCAGACGATATTTATGATGCTTAAACCATGGCGATTTACTAGGTGATGATGGAGGATTTCAGAACATTATCAGACAATGAGGATGAATTGTTGGACTTTGTAGCAGATGACATTAGCGATATGTATTAGAAGTATGAACTAAAAAATGATATGCAAACTGTATGATCTATGAAACGAATCATACGAAGTTTGCAAAACGTTTTTTTTTGTTCATACTTTGTTGAATTTAAAAAATAAACTGTCAATCCTTATAATGTCATTCAGTGGTTAAATAAATAATTAAATAAACTCATAATTTAATAACATTCTTTTATTTTATCATATTTTGAATTTCATAAGGTGCAATAATACAGAACAGTGAAGATTCATTTTGTATGTATATATATATATACACACACACAGAGCCAGTCAGAGAAAAGCACTGTTAGTTTCCACCACACCCAGTTGAAGATGAGGCCACCACTTACGTTAAAAAAATCAAATTCCATACTGGCACAATAGAAATCATTGTAATCAAAGACTGTTCTGTTATTTACAGGCAGAACATAATTTTGATCCATCAAGATCAAGACTGTTGGCACTTTGGTATATTTAAGGACATTGGTACATCAACACATTCAGGACCTGGAATTCATTTGGTTACTCTTTTGGACTTGTGATATTACTGTTTAGTATTATTTTGGATTTAATTCATAATACTGTAACTTTTTTCTGGTACTTAGTTTAAGACCATAGAGTCATAACATAGTATTATATGTGCCATAAGAGATTACTGGGTATTATAGGTACATAAGATATCATTGAGAATTATAGGTACCATAAGAGATCATATCCCAGTATTAACAGGGGTCAAGCTACACTTAAATTTTAGGGAGAAGCGACTTCTTTTCGGCAGATCAGGGAGAAGTGAGAGCTGAACAGGGAGAAGTGAGAGGAAAGCAAGACATGCAATATGTATATGTGTGTGTGTGTGTGTGTGTGTGTGTGTGTGTGTGTGTGTGTGTGTGTGTGTGTGTGTGTGTGTGTGTGTGTGTGTGTGTGTGTGCGTGCGTGCGTGCGTGCGTGCGTGCGTGCGTGCGTGCGTGCGTGCGTGCGTGTGTGTGTGTAGCATTTTAGAGCATTTAAGCACCATAGTGGTTATATGATTCTTATTTGAATCATGTCCTCTATTTCCCATTATGCATATTTGCATTTAACATTGGTTTTAAACAATAATTTATTTTCAAGTAGAAAATTTTCTGAGTTCTATCTATAGTATAAACACATGTGGTGCATGTTCATATGGAGTCTATTTTGGCATTGTGACTTAAAAATAGAAACATTGTAATGAATTTTAACTGAGTAAGTAGATTACAGTATTGTAATTGCAAATTAGTATGGCAATTGAAAAGATTTCTAAACTTGTTTGAAACAACCCTTGTACCATGTACATGAGAATAAATGCATGTGTCTTTCAGATCATACTGTTCATTCTAATTCCTTTGTTGCTGATTAAACTTTAGCTTAACTCTTCATAGACAACACACTGAAGAATTAAAGTCAGTATATGGATGAACTAAACCCTTTTTTCAACTGAATCGACATGGCCAACATGCAAATGCATCTATTTTTAGAAAGAGGGGATTTTCTTAACGTAACCACTCACTTTATAGCTTTGTTACATCAGTCCATTGATAGGATTGCAAATATAAGGTTTTGTTGTTTGTCTACATATTTGCTATAATGTTAGGCATTGGTTAAATTGCATTGACTTTGAGTGAGTTCTTTTTTTTGGTCGTGTTTCACAAAAATGAGTGAACAGCCTTGACCTTACAGTGTCTCTCAAATTCCACAACATAGCATTGTATGTTTCTGACCTACATAATTGCATTTGAAGCTAAATTTTCAATAATATTATATTTAGACTCTGCTTTTTATGAATTGTATATTTTCCTGAATATATTTGCCCAATGGTTTACAAAAAGAGACAATCTAATAAAGCGGTACTTCCCAGACACAGTGATGACAGGTTCACTTACAGTTCTGAACTGCTTTTTATGAAGAAAATAAGGTACATGCGGAAGTTAAAATATTCATGTTTTAAGTTTTGAAACATAAGTTTGTATGTTTTGATCATCGAAAGGATAACTTGCCAAAATTGGTCAGTAATAGTTCCTAACTTACTCCTGAAAGGGTTAATGGTCAATCAGCTATCAAAACACATGCATGTGAATGTGCAAGAGTTTGTTGGCACAATTGATATCAACACCAACTGTTTGATGGCTTGAAACCTACATTTTGCCTCGAGTTATAATAACACTGGAACTAACCTGGCCAAGGTGAGGGAGCATCTAAAAAAGGATGGTCATTCAATGTTCCTCTAAAAATTAACAGGGTGAAGTCATTTTCGCTTTTCTAACAGAAAAAGGTGAAGTTTTCATTTTTTAGGTGACTTAGCCGCCCACTTCACCTGGTAGCTTGACCCCTGATTAAAACCTACCAATAGCAGAACCATATAGTGACATCCACAGCTTGGCAAAACTGTACAGTGATGTCCACAGCTTGGCGAAACTATACAATGATGTCCACACTGCTGGGAAGCCAGAGTTGAGAAATTGACATGTATGGTGTCTTTTATTTGCACTGAGCCAGTTTTATAGGTCATACCTGCTCACACAAGAGAGGGACATTTTTTTTGTCAAATATATTATAATTGTAAGAGCTTTGGCTGAATACTCTGGAAGTTAAAGATTCCACATGCATCTTTTAAGCATCCAATGAAGAAGCTTGAACTTGAACACAGGTTTCTTTTATTATTTTCTGAGATATTTGTATTGTTATTTTTGATAAATTAGCATCCTTTATTGGACAGGCAGATAAAATACAATGATTAGTATGCAATTGCATTTTACTTATATTTACTTGTATTTAATGCTGTTTCATGTGATGTAGAAAAAATATATTTAAGGAATTACTGTAATTTATTTTACAATTTACTAATTATGTATTCATCTTTTCCAAAGAAAATTGAAGAAAAGTCTTTGAAAATTGTTTTCTCTTTCTTCATATAGTTTATTTACATACTTAAAAATTTTGAGATTGTTTAAAATTTAGGTGCAAAAATAGGTTGTTTGGGGATATGATGATAATATTGATTATAATGATCTGCAGTGGGCTGTAAAGGAAACCTTGATCACCTACATTTATCATGTGTATGGAAGTGTGATATGTGATCAAAGTTTACTGTCATGTGTATGGAAGTGTGATATGTAATCAAAGTTTACTGTCATGTGTATGGAAGTGTGATATATAATCAAAGTTTACTCTCATGTGTATGGAAGTGTGATATGTAATCAAAGTTTACTGTCATTCCAGATTACAGAGCTAGAGATACTGGGTGACCAGACCATAGTCTTGGTGACAAATGTCTATGACAACACCTTTGACCATTTTGGTTCCAGTACTGGAGAGAAGTTCCTGAGCACAGAATTTGGTGGAAGAGGCTTGGAGTACAAGTTCAGAGGATACTGCATGGGTGTGTGTTGTCTTTTCCTTATCTAACGTATCTTCATACAGTGGAGATGCTTTTGTGCTATGACCTACTATTGCATCAACTATAATTTGGCACACATTTTTCATAATTTTTATATTTTGTGTCTAGATTATGTACATTCTTTCTTCTGTGACACAGTATCAAGAAGCATTGCAACAGTCAAATAATAAATGGTGTTTCTTACTGCATTTAATAAAAAGCCCTGCCTAATAAGTCTTCCTTGTGATATTACCTTTAATTCAACAGGTGAATTCACTTAGGTGGCGCTCTACAGTTTCGTATTTTGCATAGGGTTAGAATTATAAAGAAAAAGAATTTCCCCTGGTTCCCTCACTGGTTATACTGGCTATTTAATAAAGACCTTGTTTTTCTTAGGTATTGTTCAAAGAACCTTTAAATCCCTTTATTTTTGTGTATGATTGATGGGTGTAATATGGGTTATAGAGTATACAGCTTGGCCTTACTCCAGATGTGCACCTTTCAAAAAACTGCTAGCTCCACTTGGTCATTTTAACTTCTTGAACTTCAGAGGTAAATTGTAGAAAAAAGAGTCAATAACTTTTTTTACATTTTATATATTTGGTAATTCATTCATTGCACTTTCAGAAGCTGGTATTGTCTAGTCTGGCAAAATTCATTTTCCTATTTTACTAGCTGCTAAGGATAGTGTACTTTAGACAAATTCAGGCTGATTTTTGGAGCACAAGGGAGCAGTCATTGTACATAGCAGTGTGCTAAGATCATTTATAATTTCCAGAAGTACAATATCCAAAGAAATGTCAGCCACATTACATCAAAGTTGCATAGAGGTATGCCAACATTCTCTCCACAGTGCATGTTTCAAATGCAAACAACTTCACCTTACATCTGTCACTCTCTCAAAAGTACATAATAACTGGTGAGCGCCCCCTTATAGATTATGGGATTATTAAAAGGGACATAACTCTCTATGATCACTAACATTGAGTGACAACACTGGTCCAAATGAATGAGACTTTTATCACTTTTCTCTGTCACCGATGGGAAGAAACTTGCCAGAAATTTAACACACCAAATGTGGCCTACATTCATTTCATCTGATCACATTTGAGTAATTTGTAAGCTAAATAGGAATAGACTTCAGGTATTAACTCGGAAACATTGACTTCCTGTTGGTGATGCATGATGAGGGTTACATATCATTACAGACTTCATTTCTATATCAGGCACAAGATATAAGGTACATATACATGCCAAAATTCAGCTACAGTTCTTGACTTTATTTTATTGACTTTTAACACTAAATATTGATTAAAGTTTGTATGTAATTTTTCCATTAATAATTTGTTTACAACCACCATAAAAGCAGAGTGTATTATGTTTTGACATTGTCCAGCTGTTCATCTGTTTAATGATTAGTTTTTGCACAATACTTAAGTTCTCAACCATCTGCTGTTACCAGCCTTGCCAAATAGCTTGCATTTTGGGGCATAGAAGTCTTCTGTTTTAGGGTCAAAATGTCAAAGGTCAATGTCTTTGTTGCTGAAAGAAGAAAAACAGCAACAATCATTATAGTTCTACTTCACAGATCTGGAGAAAAAAAATTTGTGGAATCTTAAAGTTATTGTAAATAATTGGCAAAGTAATTTGTGGTCAATAGATCAAATCTCAAGGTCATAGTGACAATAAAAAAATAATGGTTTCCATACAGTAACATTAGTTTTACATTACAGACCTGGGCCAAGCTCTGTGAATGGCATGCATTTGGGTTAAGGTAAAAAGCCTATAAGTTTACGAGTCAAAAGTCTGAAGGTCAAGGTCACTGACTGTAAAGGGAAAACTAGTTTCTACACAGAAACATCAGTTCTGCATCAGACTTGGACTTAAATTATGTGGATGTTTGCATTTGGAGTATAAGCCAGTTGATTTTGGTGAAAAAATTCAGATGTCAATGTTAGTATGACTGAAAGATGTTAGATATTTTCTATATAAAAATTCTCAGCCATTTCCCATCACAGATGTTTCTAGATGGCTAACACATTAGGTAAGAAAGAAATCTGTTGAGTTTAGGGTCAAAAGGCCAAATGTTATGGTCACTCTGACTGAAAGAAGAAAAGTGGCATTTGCATGAAGTTTGTTTATAGACCTCACACCATGACTTATGTTTGTGAAGCCCTTGCACTTAAGGTAGTAAAGGTCAAAAAGTCAAAAGTCAGAATCACTGTGCCTCAAAGAATGTTTATACAATAACTTTTGTTCAAGAGAAGATCCTTGACCAAAAACTGGCAGATGACTAACAGTCGTTCCCACTCCTTAAAAATAAAGAGTCTATTGGAAATACAGTAGTGACTGACTCCTGATACGTAAATGGACACATATAACATATATTTCTGAAGATTTGGGAGAGCATATGATGGTACAAACCCTAAAACTGCTGATTTTCCAAATTTGCACTTCATTTGCTTATTTTTATTAATTTATATTCCTGATGCATTTAATTCATATTTGCATTTCAGCTATTGTCTCATTGTTTGTTAGTGTCAGAAATGCATCCTTTATTAGTTTCATATGTGTGTGTGTGTGTATATATATATATATATATATATATATATATATATATTGTTCATCTGGGGCAAAATGGAATGCATTTTATGAATCAAGTTTTTCCAAATTTGGGAGGTGTTGAAGGGAGAGAACTGTTGCTTTCCTCTCTTGTCTTACTAAAAGAGTTTTAATTCAGTAGCAAAATACTTAAAATGAAAAGAAAGGATTGAATTGATGATAAGTAAAAGTAGAGGCATAACTACAAAAAATGTAGAAATATTATAGTTCAAATCCATTCATACAATGCATTAGTGTTTCACTTCATTCATCATTATGCATTTGCATTCTCCACTGTCTTCAAAATGTGTTTGTCATTTCACTTGCATTCACTGCTTCATGCTTGCATTCACTTGTTCTGTAATTTGTTTGTATTCTTTCTGCATATCAGTTGCATTCATTCTGCATTATGTATGTATTCATTCTGTTTACATTCCAGTTTTCTTTCACTGGTAAAATTCAGGTGCTGTACTGACAACAAACTATTATCTACATCAGTTGAATTATTCAGCATGAAGAACAAAAGATATAGTGACCATTTAATGACCAGCAGTTGGTTTTATTTATTATTTTGAACTGGACTATATGGTGCCTACACTGACCTAATGGATTTCATTTATCAGCCAGCACTATGCTGCTTCTATTGGATGATACATTTATATGATGATACTTTGATATGTTGATGATACTTTGATGTGTGGATATTTTGATATGATGATACTTTGATATGGGGATACTTTGAGATGATACTTTGATTGTTTACAGTGAATCATCATAATGGTGTATTTATTACAAGCTTATCATCCTACCTCATTTATCCAGTATCAGTACACCTGTACCTCAATAACTCCTGCTACTTCATAAATCAAATATCAATTCACCTGTACCTTGATAACTCATGCTACCTCATTGATCAAATATCAATACACTTGTACCTCAATAACTCATACTACCTCACTGATCAAATATGAGTGATGTTATTGCACTGATGAGATATAAATATGCACCTGTACCTCTATTAAGTCATGCTGCCTCACAGATGAAATATCAAAACACCTGTACCTCGATAAGTCATGCTGCCTCACTGATCAAATATCAAAACACCTGTACCTTGATAAGTCATGATTGATGAGGGTCCATAAACATTGACCGCAGCAAAGTTAAGAATGCTAGACAGCAAGGAAGACTGAAAGTCTGGTCAACATTTAGGGAAGGAAGGGCAGTTTAGCAGTTTTCATAGATACATGAGAATTATAATCAAATTTGGATTTTGATATTTATGGATATTACATATTAAGAAGTGGAACAAATTTAATAAATTTATGACATTTAATATAAATCAATTTGATATGCAGTACTCACAGATATGTATATAAGGAAAGTGTGAGGTACTTTCCTATTTAGGTCAATACACTTTTATCCCTCATAAGCAAATACAAATAAACTGACATTTTAAGGATAGAGTTACACTCATTACTGGGTAATCACTGGAGCCCAATCCATGAATACATTTGCACTGGTTAATTGCTCAAGATGATGATTTTAAATGTTATCATACACATCATCAGTAGTATAGGGCAATTACTGAATACAACTCTTGTGTTGTATGTACTAATAATTGTCAGCATGCAGCAGTCGCACTGTCTGAGAATACTACACCAAGAATTCAAAAACAGCAACTTCCCATCCTCTTCCACTTCACAAGTTGCCATTTTTGGATAATTTTGTTCATGTTTTAGATGATGAGGGAACACAAGTTACCATTTACTGCAAACCTGTACATACAGACCAGTGTCTGAACTTCAACTCAAACCACCATCCAGAGCATAAGAGATCAGTGGTGAGAACTCTGTTGCATCGGGTGAACAGCATTGTTAGTGTCAAGGAAGACAAGGTGTTGGAGGTCAATGTTAAGAAAACTTTGGGTTCCAGTGGTTACAAAGACTGGATGTTGGTGTTTCCGGAAAAAGAACAGAGAAGGGAGGAAGATCTGAAGGAGATAGGAAACAAACTGTCCCTTTATCATATATTGGCAGACTGTTCAAAAGATTACCAAAAATCTTCCAAAAGCATTGAGTTGATGTGATCCACAAACCCTTTGACACTATCCACTCAATCTTGGTGCTTCCAAGAGACCAAATTCCTTTAAATAAGAAGTGCTCAGTCATCTATAAACTTCATTGTGATAATTGTGGAGAAGACTACATTGGGGAAACTGCTACAAGCCTGGAAATAAGAGTTAGAGAATACTTATACACCAACAGAGAACCCCTGACAGTAGTTGGTGAATGTTGCAACATTGGGATAACATTAGAGTACTCGTTAGTGAGAATAAGACCTCAAGGAGAAAAATAAGAGATGCTAATGAAATCATGGAAGAGGAGTGAGTGTTGAACCATGATTCCAGATTTGAACTTTAACCATTGTACAGAAGGATTTTATCATGTGGTCAACATTTTGGTTGATCACGTGACTCCAGTCCAGAAGTCATTTCTCTTATGAAGAATTTGTGATCAGGTCAAAAACTAAGGAGTCATAACCTATTATGCTACAGAAATGAATATTTTCTTTGTTTTGATAATCCACATTACTATTATATAAATTGTGGACCAAATGTCTGAGTATATAATGGGCTGAGTATGTTATGTGGACCAAGTACATTATGGTCCGATTTGGGTAGGCTGAGTTCATTATGGGTCAAGATTCTTTAATGGGCCAAGCAGTCCCAGAATCATGTTAACCTGTACAGTTTATATCAATTTCTGTTATATTTATATTCTTATATGCTGTAAATGTTAACCTTGTAGATTTTTGCTAACTACATGTATATTTGTTTGAATTGCAGGGCCATACTGAAAACTAGCTGCCAGCAAATTATGCCATCCTACATAAATAAAAGTTATTATTATTGTTATTATCATTTAAAGTTAGAGACCGTAGTATATTTGTTGTTACATACAATTAGACTTTACTGAATAATAATCTGTCATGGGGAATTTTCTTATACAGAAGCTTATTCATATTCACCAGAGTATATGATGAATCTATTCTGGGCAACTAGGGCTCTTTTTCTGGTAAACCAAAGGTTACCGTTAGACTCTTAAATTTTTCATGCTTTGATGATAATTCTTGTAGCCCAAACTTTGCCATTAGACTCTTTAATTTGTGACACTTAGATGACAATTCTGGTAGCCCAAAGGTTACCATTAGACTCTTTAATTTGTCACATTTTGATGACAATTCTGGTAGCCCATAGGTTACCATTGATGACAATTCTGGTAGCCCATAGGTTACCATTAGACTCTTTAATAGGTCACACTATGATGATAATTCTTGTAGCCCAAAGGCTACCATTAGACTTAAATTTGTCAGACTATGATGATAATTCTGGTAGCACAAAGGTTACTATTATACTCTTAAATTTGTCAGATTGTGATGATAATTCTGGTAGTTAGATTCTTAATTTGTCTTGCTCATGAGATAATGTTGGAAAGGCCTGTGTTTCATATAGGATACATTGAAATGAGCTTTTGTTGTTTTGTTATTCTGAGGTTTATGTTACCATGACATGATACATATTCAAATTTATTAATATACAAAATGTAATACTTTGATGTAGTCTGGTTTGTAGTATTAAATGGAGTTATGTGAATTTAATATACAAAATGTATTACTCTGATGCAGTCTGGTTTATAGTATTAGAGTTACGTGAATTTAATATGCAAAATAAATTACTTTGATCCAGTCTGGTTTATAGTAATAGATGGAGTTTATGATTTTATTGACACATGAATGGGAAATATTCTTTTTCAGATCATCATGTGTGTTATACTTGTGACATCACATTCCACACACATAAAGATGCCATAGAACATGAAAATAAACATCACAAAGACATGTATCTAGGAGTGCCAAGAAACATTCTGCATCCATCAGGGGGAAGTATTGGATATCAGCAAGAAAGAAAAGCTTCTACATTAGAAGACAATGACAATAGCAGTTTCATTGAAACAGGATCTCACATGGACACAGATTCTCAAGACCTAAGTGAAATGCATTCTCATGCAGAAACTGAAACAAACACAATAAGCATGGTGGAGAGACTGAGTACTCCAGATCCACGTGAATTTTCTCCATATATCAACCGAAAATCAACTCCATCTGACATTGTTGACCTCCATATCTCCAGTACTGCAGAGAACCTTGGACAAGGGAATAATGGGACAAAGATGGGTAACCAGTCTGATTCAAGAGAAGGGAGTACTGTGGATGTAACCAGTCTAAGCTACTCTCCAGTCAGTAGAGTCAAAGACATGTCAAGCACTGAGACATATGATGAACAGGATGATAGCACTGATAGTATAGAATATAAAGGCACTATGTACAGATGCACAAACAGTTATTCACTTTCTGGCAGTTCAGATAGGAACAGGAATTTAAGTCCTTCTGGAAAACAAGTAAAATCTGGGTTTAAGTTACCTCATGTGGAACAGGTTCACACTACAAATGAACTGGTCATGAAACAGTGTAGAGATGGTTATACTTATACAGTAGAACAAAATAACAAGAATGTGACCCACAAAGACAAGTTGCTTGATTTACCTGAAATGTCAAAAGATGAGGACAGTCCTCAAGTTTACACAGGATACTACCATGAGAATGATACCACAGATGTGTTGCAATACAAGGATGACCAATCAAAACAGGAAATCATGAATCAAGCAAGCCTTCAGCTGTCAGGAAAACAAAAACATAAAGGTAGATTCCTTTGAGTCTAATTTTTGTTTCATTGCATTTCCTTTTTCTTGTCTCCTTCTGAGAAAGGAATGGGAATATTGAAATAGTCTGCCCATCCATGCAGTTATATCCTGTTTGTGCAAATAGAATTTCAGTTTTTGATGCAGTGTTTTCATATTTGGTACATATTGTTAACATCACATGAAGATGCAGATACAGTTCCTCATTTGGAGTTATGCCCCTTTTTGCATTCAGCAGGTTTGGGCTGTTTTATATTTGGTAGACTTTTTACCATCACATGAAGATGTTGAAGTTATTTCACTGCTCTGATGCTTCTTCCGATAGTTATTATGCAGCACAAGTTGTGGCTTTTTTCATTATTTTTATATTTTGTCGACATTTTTACATTGCATATCAAAAGATTTGCATACCTGTGAACTTGGGGTCAAGAACACAGTCATATAAAATCTGCATTAAGAATTCGATTAAAGTTTCTTGTATATATTTCCTAATTCCCTCGATGGATTTTACTGATGTAGTACTTGCAGTGAATCTTTATTAAGATAGGACAAATCATTTTGCATCATTGTGTTTTTTTAAAATTTAGTTCAAGGTCACAGCTATAGAAAAATTTTCATTTAAGTTATGGTTAAAAAAAGTATTTTTTTTTTCCTTGGCTACTAAATGGCATTAGTTCCTACATGATTAATCATTAAGAAGCTTATCCAATTCATTCTGTGATATACTCACATCTAGGACCTTGGGGTCGAGATCACAGTCAGGAAGTTTGCACTACCAATTCGGTTAAAGTTTCTATAATTGGATATATTTCATAAACCCCTTGATGGCTTTGATAATATAGTACTAGTGGTGAATCGTGACTAGAGAAGACAAATCATTCTGCAACACCATCGCTTGCTTTTTAACCTTCAGGTCAAAATCATAGAAAGTTTTCGTTTACAAGTAGGTTCTGTGTACAGTTTTGTTTTAATTACTTTTTCTTCCATAACTCCTTGATGTAATTTGTTCATACAAGATTAGTCATTTTGAAATGAAGACAATTCATTTTATGACATGCTTGCAAAAAAGTTTGATCTTGGGGTCAGGGTCAAATATTTTGCATCAAAGCTTCAGTCATGGGCTCAACATGCAGGCTTATGAATTGATGATCGCTATCCATCCATCAATCTGGCATCAACATTGAGTTTAGGATTTGCATTTTGATTCTTTTTTTCGGATATTATTGCTGGTATCGTCGCATGATTGTATATAAATGTTTTGTAACAACTACTAAAAGTTCATTGTGAAAGTTAGATTGCTGTGACATATATTTCATTGATTAGTGACTTATGCTTATATTTGCTTTAAGTTTAGTTTTCCAAATGTTGGGGTTTGTGCTTTGTTCAATTTCTCCATACACTGTTGCTTGTGGAATTATGTAACTGAAAATTACAATGTATACCGAGGGGTATTACACCATTTAGTTGGAGTCTCTGATGCTGTGCCTCTGTGATGTCAGAGTCAGTTACCTATGAAAAAGTTCAAATTTATTCTGCACCAAAACACAGGGCAACATTTGTCAGCCTGTATTTCATAATCAAGAATTCAAAACCATGTTTATATCTGATTTTGATAAAATGTGTTATAGAAGGTTATATCATCAATACCTCACACAGGATTGTATCATCATATCTCATACAAGATTATACCATCATATCTAACACAAATGTATATCATCATATCTCATACTGGTTTATACCATCATATCTAACACAAGTATATATCATCATATCTCATATAGGTTTATATGATCAGTTTGCCTACAGGTTTATATCATTACTGGCTCATACAAGTTAGAATTTGAGCAAGATTTATGCATAGAAATGAGGTGATCTTGCATCTGATTGGCTGAGCTTGTTTCCACTCTGCAGGTCATATTTCTATGTCAGATTTTGAAAAACTTTGAATATGTTTATATCATTAGAATCTAAGACAAGTTTAGTAATGAGCAAGTTCCTATTAATAAGCTGATTTTGCATGTGATTGGCTGAGTTTGTCACCAATCTGAAGGCCATATTTCTGATTCTATTTTGATTAAACTTGGGTAATGATCTTGTGTCATCATGATCTCTGCTAAGCTCAATAATGAGTGATATCTATGAATAATAATGAGGTGATTTTGCATCTTATTGGCTGAGCATGCTACCACTGTGGAGGCTGTATTTCTGAGTAGATTTTGATCAAACTCAGAATATGAGGTTATAGCATCTTGTATCATTTTGATAATAGTGAGAGCCTCAAAGATTAATGAGATGATATTGCCACTAATTGGCTGGGCTTACCACCAATCTGGTAACTGTATGTTTGATCCCATTTTATTTTACTTTATTTTATTACATATACTTAATTATGTTAGATATGTTAGTTATGAACAAGATTAGCACATATTAATGAAGATTTATCTGTGGTTCATTCAGTTTTACCCAAAAATTTCAGAAAGGGAAGATATTTGTTATTTAAAAATACTAGTATCATCACAGGAAAACTTTATGTGCTACATCTTCATTTGCCAACCCTCGTTTAACTTGTTTGGTATATTTTATAATTAAAATTGATGCCTTGAGAAGTGATCCTGGCTTGCATAATAGTCATTTGGACTGTTCTAAACACAGAGATCTTAATTGAAAACAATGTTCATAATCTCTTAAGAATCTCATGTTCCACTGCAGACAAAAAACATGTCATTTGCTGTATTACACACAAAGTGTATTGACTAATCTCCACTCATGTTTGTATTGTATCCACTGAAGTACACCCCAATATACAGTGTGTGTGTGTGTCTGTGTGTTCATGTGTGTGTGTGTGTGTGTGTGATTTGGAATTTTATCATAGCTTTAAAAAATTTCAGTCATGTCGTTACAATGTCTGAGGTGTGACAGTTAATAGAGATGTCTAGCACTGGGGCATCATGTTGCAGACATGTAGCATGATGTCCCACCCAGTCACATTATCCTGACACCAGGCCAAACAGTCCTAATACTAACCTCTTAATGCTGAGCACCAAGCAAAGCAGCTGCTAGTACTATTTTTATGTCTTTGGTATGACTCAGCTGGGATTTGAACCCATGACCTCCCGCATCCGAGGCAGATGTTCTAACCACTAGGCCACTGAAGAAGTTCCAATATACAGTGAAATCTCTAGTACTTACAGGTGGAGTTAGGCCTGAGCTATGCTATGCTGTTTGGTAATGGACCTGATTAGAGTACAGCCTGTTATGTTGCCACCAGAAGTAAGTTCTTTAGTGGTGTAGAGGTACATTTAATGCACAAACTGACCAGGTAGAATCCACACTTGAAGTGGAGTTGAGTGAAAGTTGCACCTGGTGAGAGAAGTGTGGCTAGAGACAGAACACTTCACTTAAGTCATTGACAGTACACATAACAGCACTTTCCATGATCATGAGTTAAGTATGGTCAATACACTTTGTTTATACTGTGTTTGCTTTGTGTTTAATACACATGAGATAGTTTTGAAGCATGAATCATTATCTAAGTATAAGTTTGTTTCTTTATACTCTTTCCTTCAAATGAAGACTGTAAGTTTAATTATTCTCCTTTAGCAACAAATCTTAGACCCAGCAGTCCAGTGCAGGATCCTGTGCAGAGTGTCATAAAGACAGAGCCAGAAGACAGTCCATCAACCAGTCTAAGTCATGTGACCACCAGCATGAGTCATGCAACCAGTCTGAGCCAGTTGGAACATATGATACACAGTGCTGGAAATCTCTCCATGCTTGATCTACGAAATCTTGGTGGAGATCTACAGACTTCACTTTCCTCTTTACAGACAGGTGAACAAAACATTTCATGTAATATCCATAAATTGATTAAAAGTTTTCTTTTAGTTTTAATGGATTTTAAAAATTCTCATGATTTATCTTCTTAACACATCTTGTATTAATTTTTGGATAGTTGATCTGGTTTACGTCATGATGTCATATACATAGCTGCCAAGTGTCCTGTTTTTTTCCATATTTGTCCCGTATTTTGGACCAGAATATGGGTGTACATTTTTTTGCAAAAATATATTTTTAATTTAAAAATAATAATGTTAAATTTCCTTGCAAATTTCAGTTTAGAACATGCACTCATTTCCATTCTGATAGAAATGTATTGCATATATATATGAATACAGTTCTACAATATGATTGGTTCATTCGAAATCGAGGCTACCATGCCTGTCTTTATCTGCCATATTGAATTTTTCAAATAGTTACCACTGCCACTGTATCTTCGTAATATTCAACTTCTAATCATGTTGAATAGGAAAGCAGAATATTCAGAATTTTCTCCAGGAAAGACAAGAAAACAGAACTGAAAGGACAATTGTGCCATCTCATTTAGATTTGTGAAATCATCTAGTAAAGGAGAAAACTTTTATGTTTTTCAAATTGTGTAATGTGATTTCGCTATTGGGCATGGAGGCGCACATGAAATACAAGAGCACGAAAAAGCTAATAAACATCAGCTTGTTGCTTCATCATGCACAACTCAGCCTGAACTTGGACATATATAAATACCAGAGAGAACCTTGATGTAATTCGATTGAAATTTGGTTTATTAAATTTTTTTTAGAAATGAACCTTCCTCTTTCAGTTACTAGTATTGCTGGTGATTTATTTCGCACACATTTTCCAGACAGTAAAATCACAAAGGATTACTCGTATGCTAGAATGAAAACAGTTCAGTAAGAAAATCACACAGAATTGAGATTTTCAATGAAAGTTGGTACATTGGAATCGATAATAACTGAGAGAAAAAAATAAACAAGGTGTGGAAAAGGCTCCTATAAATAGCCTGTGTCTGAGTGTGTTGCACTCTTGCACCTTCTGAATGGGGCACCCAAATGGAACATGGTGCCCGTCCAGAAGGTGCAAGTGTGCAGCACATGCATCTTTGACATTAAATAATTATGTAAGGCACTGTCCTACCTTATTGATGGTTGTATATGATGTAAAGAATTTCATATGCATTAAAATTTTAAGAATCAGTATTTGGTCCTGAAAATCAGTATTTTTGTCATAAGCAATCAGTATTTTTGTACTTGGGGGTTGGCAGCTTTGCATATAAATAGAAATGTCTGATCTGTTAATACCATTTGTGTGTGTGTGTGTGTCCATATGTATGATAAGTCCTGAATTTTATTGAAATTTTTGTTAATAAAGATAGTTCTTAAAGTAATGATTTCATGGCAAAATTCTTAGCTTTATAACATTTAAAAGAATAAACTTTTCTACTGACTTTCTAGAGACCCTAATTTATCCAGAAAGTTCAATCCTCCACAGTCTACACATACAGTATGCCAGTTAATGTTCTTTTTCATGGAGTATTAATGTTGATGGATTTTATGGTGGAAGAAACCACAAATATACACATTGCTATAGGAACAATATGACCTCTTCAACAATCAGTGAATTTAAGTACCAGTAATAAGGTTGTTTTATTCCAAAATCATGATATTTGTTTACCATGAAAATAAATGAATTCACGTTATACATCAATGTCAAAGATTGAAACTCTTCTTAAATACAGTTGAATATACTTTGGTATGAAAAGCATCATAGACACAGTGGAATATACTTTGGTATGAAAAGCATCATAGACACAGTGGAATATACTTTGGTATGAAAAGCATCTAAGACACAGTAGAATATACTTTGGTATGAAAAGCATCATAGACACAATGGAATATACTTTTGGTATGAAAAGCATCATAGACACAGTGGAATACACTTTGGTATGAAAAGCATCATAGACACAGTGGAATATACTTTGGTATGAAAAGTATCATAGACACAGTGGAATGTACTTTGGTATGAAAAGCATCATAGACACAGTGGAATATACTTTGGTATGAAAAGCATCATAGACACAGTGGAATATACTTTGGTATCTAAAGCATCTTAGAGTGGGATTTGTTTGCAAGGAAAATATATGAATTCAAAGTATGCATCAAAGTCAAAGTATCAAAAGCATCTTAGACACAGTGGAATATACATAAATATCAAAATAATCTTAGACACAGTGGAATATACTTAAATATAAAAATAATCTTAGACACAGTGGAATATACTTAAATATCACAATAATATTAGACACTGGAATACACTTCAGTGGCAAAACATCTCAGACACAGTGGAATATACATTACATGTAGTATCAAAAGCATCTCAGACACAGTGGAATATATTTATATATCAAAATCAAATTAGACACAGTCAGATGTACTTTAGTATTAAAAGCATCTTGAACACAGTGGAACATACTGTATACACAGATCTTAAAATTATTCAGATTAGAAAACCAATTAGATTGTAAGCATTTAGTCCAAGATTTTCAGCCCATTGCTCCGGAAGTAAGCACAATCTATTTTATACGATGGCACATTTGACCATTATAATGATTCAAGTTCCAGTGTTCCATACATATTTAAATTGATGCTATTTAATCTTGTGAGAACACAGGGTCAAATAGAATCATATAATAAAATGCACTATGAAATCATCCTAATCGTTAAGCCATATGATGCATTAAAAAAAGACGTTTTTGACATCTTAATGATTACAATTCATTCTTGTAATTCAAGTTTGTATTTTTTGCAGTTTCCCAAAATACCCCATCAACTTTCAAAATACATAATTAGTTCCAAATCAGGGATTAAAATGCCCAATTTGTTCAATTCTTATCCATAGCTCTGTACCATCTTTAACTTAATTTCATTATGTGCACTTTTTTATGTTGAAGTCTCCTTTTATGCCATTTTTTATTTGTTATAATTCTTATTAGATAATCAGTAGGATTCTGTGAAAGACTTTTTCTTACAGTATCAAATGCAAACTATTTTTCAGGGTTTGATGAACATGGATTTGTGTCAAATCTGGAGAATCCTGGAGAAAATATCCACACTGGGTTGAGATCTTTGTACCATATCCCTGGTCAGGTGTCCTCAAGTCTATCCATACCGTGCTTGCTTCAGCCCACCTCAACAGATGGCTCTGGCATGTCCCACTCATCTGCCAAATCCAGCTCCTTACAGAAACACAGAAATCTTAAATCTTCAACCTTTGTGGACAAATATTTAAACCCTAGGCAAGGAGGTTCTGCTCACTATCAATGTGAATTCTGTGGCAAATCCTTTGTTATGAGATCTCTCTACAAGTTCCATAAAAAGACCCACATTGAGGTTCGACCTTATGTGTGTGAATTGTGTAAAAAGCCATTCAAAGACAAAGAGACGCTAAAGAGACACTCAAGGATTCACAGTGGAGAGAAACCCTATATGTGTAATATATGTGGCCAGTCATTTAACCACACAGGAACCCTGTCTAATCATAGGAGAAGACATAAATTGAGAGATGGAAAACCAACTTCTTCATTTTTACAGTAGTAAAATAGTAACTGCTAATCAGCAAAATGAATTTCTGTTGCATCACCCTTATTTATTTGATCATTGCTTAAGTTATGTCAAAGTAAATTTGTGCTGTAAGTTAACATAAATCTCAGGAGCATAATATTTTCACAAAATTTTCTGTAGTTTGAAAAATATATTTCATGCTAAAGGCTGTTTTTTTTAGTAATATGCAAAATATGCATCATGTGCTTGTTAAGATTTTAAAAATAATAATAATAAAAATAATATCATTATTTATCCAGGGTGCTTGTCTCACATAGCAGTAGTCTTTCAAGTCGGGTTTTACTGTATAACAAAATACAATTTATTCATGGTTAACATACTGTAATGACATAGATACACGACAGCTACCTTGTGATTCATTTGGAACAAATTACGAATAATTAAAGATGTTCACTTTGGTAATATTGATTTCTCAGAATAACATGATATTTAAATTATGACCTCATCATTATGGTGTCACTTGTTACCTTAATGCATCATAGCAATAAAAATTCAGGAGTGATTGGCATATATTGATTTGGCTGTAACTTAAGTTTTATATGACTTAATAAAATGGTCTTGTACATTTGCAATAACTGCAATCTGATCAAGTCTGAGAAAGTTCTAAAATTGCAAAAAAGTATACAAGACGTTAGAAAATCAATAGTAATTTACAACCTGTTGTAAATTGGCCACATTGGCTTTCTGCAACAGAAAACTTACGTGACCTTGATAATTAGGTCATATTGAAAAGATTCATAGAACTATATAATCTTTTCTTCATTCTTATCTCTTTGTAAGAAGAATAATGATCTCTAACCGGTGCCAAGTTGATGAATTTTTTAATACTTTTTCAGCTATTATTTTATGAACAATTGGTGACAGATCCATATTCCCAGACTTTTATATATGTTGATCATTCAGTTTAGGTTATCACAAGAAATACACACCAGCCAATAAATTTTAAAGTGATTTCAGATTGCTTGCACCATTACCTGTGTAAAAATATCAATTTGTGAAAAGTTAAATACTTCAACAAATTTCACAAGCAAATATCCTCAGTGATGGACATGTATTAAAATTTCCAGATTGTGTCCCTTTTTGGCAATGGTAATCATGATGGCAAGCTGCTATTAATCTATCATACTGAATTGCTCATTTATATATAAAAAAATTTGATGTTTAAAATGAGTTGAATGTTTGTATCTGTTGTCTTGTACCTGTAAAAACAAAAAACTATCAGGTATACGTAACATGTCCATTGGGGAGGGTTGTTGCTTTTCTGTGCCATTAGGAAATTTAGAAATTATTCATTCTGAAGAGATGGAGGTTATTTTCTTTTCCTTCATTAATGTAAGATATATTTCATTGTGTGGTATCAAAAACAGATTTCTAATGAGTGTCAAAGTGTGAGTTAAAATATATAGTTTTTGGTATCACAAGATGAAATATATCAGGTATTAATATAGAAAAAGAAAATTTTCTCTTTATTATATACCACACTTCTTCCAGATTCGAAGTTTAGAAGTTTTGCACAACATGCCAACCTCCACCCCTTTTTGTCGGTTCACCTCACTTTCATAGCTTGATGATATGAATATACGTGACTTTAAAAAGTGGTTGTATTGTGTTAACCTAATCTGTCAAATTAAATTACATTTTTGTAATTTTGTAAACTATTTGACCCTATCTGAAAACAAAGTCCAATTCAGCAGTGCATCACACCAGGTTTTGTCATTGTCAATGAACTTGATTTCCATATCTGAAATATGAGACAGTTTCCATTTATTTGTTCTAGCTCACAAAGTATTCATTTTTGTTTTTGCTGGTACAACTTTTTTAAGTACACACAATGAAGCATGGCAAGATGGGAAATTTTAATGTTTCACATGTGGTAATATAAGGATATATTTGTCACATGTGAAAATATAGGAATTAAACAATATATGAAAGTTATTTTCCCCAGAGGTCTCTATATTTCACACTTAAGTATAATAACAAATTTTTATTTGTTGCTTTTCAGGTTTGTCATTTTGTAATAGCATTGTTAGTTTAATTGACGGTATTTCCGGTTATTAATAGTTGTTGTTGTTGTAGGCAACATTTATATGTGCAATAAATATTTAATCTACAATTTGTTTTATTTTCATTTTTCATTGTTTTATTAAATATAAACCTTTAATAGGTAATTGTTAATTATTGTTAATGACATCATTACCGTTCAAGAGTCTTGGGGAACAACCTTATGCTAGCAGACAACAGCCAAATCAGTTTAGGAGGCAATCTTGCAGGGCAGGTAAGAAACCAAGTTTCTGTACCCTCAAGCCTCCTGCTTCCTGATGCTGACTTGACACCTCTACTGCCCATAGGCAGCCTACCACTGTATGCCAGACCCCTGCAGTTCTGATCAGTCAACCTGTTCCTGCAAAAGGAATGGGTAACCCAAGCCATTTTGGTGGGGCTTCAGATTTTGTTTATCCAACCACCTCCTCTTTTTATCTCTCCTCTTCTAATGGAAGTGCCATCAGAATGAGAGAAATATTATGTATATTTAATTTAATTATTTATTAGTTTAATTTTTTTAAAATTTCATTACATCATATTGTAATCTAACATCGTATGCTGGACTTGACCTTGTCCAAAACTGAGTTAATGTCTGCTTGACCTGATTGTCTTTTGTTATTTTTTTATTTCATTTATGTAAACAACTAATAATAGCTTCATTATTCTCTATGCGTATGAGCTTATTATCAGGATTATTATTCAGGTAAACAAGAAGGAGTAAATATGTTGATCAGGGTCAGGATTTTGGAGATTCCTAAGTGAATTTTGAAGGCTACTGTGTTGTAAATAAACAAGGTTCATTAGATCATTCTAGAAGGTTTTTTCCATTGGGTAATGGTTGTTTTTAGAAAATGCTAATTGTGACCTGAGGTCAAGCAGAGAACTATATTATGTTGTGACTGTGAGGATTTTGCTAGTCATGATTTAACATCTAGCACATTAAGTTGTTTTATGTTGTGACCAGTTTGGGCTGAATTTTATTTTCTTCAAATTATTGAATTCAAGTGATTATTTTCTCAGGAATTACAAAAGTGATAAAATTCTTGGATAAAGACATTCACTGTAATTTTTACGGAATTCAAACCTGGAATAATATTTCTGTGATTCAATGAGAAACTGTTGACACATCAGCACTTCACAGGTTATAACACACGTCATCGGCTTTAATTTTGGATCTCTTCGGGACATGAACTGAGTTTTATTCAGGACCTTTTATTACAAGGACTTGTGTCTTTAATTCTTGGATTATTTTTGGATTTTATCGGCAATACTGTTAAGTTCTTATTTTCTCATTTTTCACTTTCTATTCTAGGGAAATAAATTATTTGTTAAATTTTACAAAGCTTGTTGTCTTCATTTTTTTCTGTTACTTATTTTAAGAGCATAGACTCATAACAGAAAATTGGGTGCTCATCCTTGGGATATGAATTTTGCTCAAATGTCAATAAACTTTGTTTTTGAAATTTAAATTCCCCTAGTTTCGGAACTTTTTAAATCCCAAGTATTATTTCACATTTTAGAAATCTTTAGTGAAATCAGCAAGCTTTTTTACAATGTCATCTAAGTTGGAAATCTTTATTTCAGATCCTACCCAGGAGCAGTTAGATTCCTTGAAAAAAGATGAATTAATTCAGATTGCCAGAAAATATGATCTTTCTGAGGCAAAAGCTTCTTTAACGAAGCAAGAAATAAAAAATATTTTGGTCCAATATTTGGTGGAAAAGAATGTTTTGGATAAAAGTACTTTGGATTTGATTAGTAGGTCTGTATCAGACTCTTGTATAAAAGTAAAGGAATTAAAATACAAGATGGCATTAGAGTTAAGAAAGCTTGAACTTCAGAAAGATAAAGAGGAAAAACAAACGCAAATACATTTAGATAAAGAGGAAAGAGAGAGGAGAATGCAATTGGAGAAAGAGGAGAAGCAAATGCATTTAGATAAGGAGGAAAGAGAGAGGAAAATGTTATTAAGGAAAGAGGAGAGAGAGAAACAAATATAGTTACAGAAAGAAGAAAATTGCAATTGCAATTGGAGAAAGAGAGAGAGAGGCAAATGCAAAAAGAAAAGGAAGAAAGTATTTTAATTTAGATTAAAAGAATTAGAGCTGGCAAGTGAAAAGCACATTCCCACTTTACATACAAATTCAAGTTTTGATGTTACTAAGAATATTAGGTTAGTGACCCCTTTTAGAAGAAAAGAAGCAGATAAATATTTTCCTCATTTTGAAAAAAAATTGCTGAAAATTTGAAATGGCCAAGGGAGCATTGGACTCTATTATTACAGAGTGCACTTTTTGGCAAAGCCCGAAACATCTATGCTTCCCTGTCAGTACAGTAGAGTGCTGACAATGATCTGGTTAAGGAATGCATCTTAAAGGGTTATGAGTTGGTACCTGAGGTTTATCAACAAGGCTTTAGGAATTCTAGAAAATCAACTGACCAGATTATTGTCGAATTTGTATGGGAAAAGCATGACAATTTGATAGGTGATGCTCCTCTAAAAAGGAAAATAAAGATTACGAAAATCTAAGTCAACTCGTATTTCTTGAAGAGTTCAAGAATTGCATCCATAGTGACATTAAGACTTATCTTGATCAGCACAAGGTTGAAACTTTAGAAAATGCTGCTCGTACTGCTAGCGAGTATTCTTTAGCTCATAAAGTTTCTTTTGTAAGCAAGTCTTCCACTCAGCAGTCTTCTGGAAAAAAAGTATTTCAGCCTAATACGAGCCCTTCTAAATTTCAATCTGGCACAACTTTTAGAAATCAAGTTTCTGATAAGATTGATCAGAAATCCTTATCTCTTCCTACATGTGCCTATTGCAAGAAGAAAGGACACATTATTTCTGATTGCTACAAATTGAAAAATAAGCATCAGAATCAAGACACACCTATTAGAAATGCTCTTATTTCTAAGGTCAAGGTCATGGTCATGTATTGAAAGCAATACATTTGTTGGGTCTAATAAACCCCAGTCATGTTTTATTATGGAGAATTATGAACCATTCATGTCGAAGGGTTCTATATTACTCATGAGTAATTTGTTCAGTCCCATCCCTATTAAAATTGTAAGGGACACAGGAGCTTCTCAGTCTTTTACTAGGTACTTTGCCTTTTTCTGAGAAGTCTTCTTATAATCAGAGTGTTCTTATTCAGGGAATACAGTGCGGCTTTGTTAATGTTCCTCCCCATTCTGTAAATTTGTCATCAGACTTAGTCTCAGGACCCGTGACAGTCGGAACTGTATTCTTTACCCATTGAGGGCATTCATTTATTACTAGGCAATGACCTAGCTGAAGATAAGGTTTTGGTTAATCCACTTGCAACTGACAAGCCTTGTTTGGATCAGAAAGTCGATCCAATTAAAAAAGAATTCCCTGATTTAACCCAACTTGTGCAGTTACTAGATCTATGGCAAAGAAAGCTCTTGAGAATGATGTTAATAAGGAAAGTATTCCTTTAATATGACATGTATTGGTCAGGCTTTTCATGGGGTCACTTTCACTCCTTGTTTGGATCAATTAAAAGGTATTGATCACAGTGATCGTCTTAACTACTCATTCTCTTTATTCTAATCAGGGTGACAAACGACAATTACTTGTCGTCGAACAGGAGAAAGATCCTGAGATCTCCTGTTTGTTTCAAAGGGCTATTAGTAAAACTGAAGCCACAGACGTACCTGTTTGTTATTTCATTAAAAATGGGATTCTTATGAGAAAATGGAGACTACCCGAGGTACCTGCTGGTGACGTGTGGTTAGTGAATTATCAAACTGTAGTTCCAAAATCATACAGACAGGAAATTCTTAGTCTGGCCCAGGAAATTCCTTTGACTGGTCATTTAGGGATTAATAAGACTTATCACAAGATCTTGAATCACTTTTATTGGCCAAAAATCAAAAATGTTTGTAAATACTGCAGATCTTGTCATACTTGGCAAATGGTAGGAAAACCCAATCAGAAGATACCTAAGGTTCATCTGCTACTTATTCCTGCATTTGACAAACCATTTAGCAGAATTATGGTAGATTGTGTTGGTCCCTTACCAAAGACCAAGTCATGAAAACAATACTTGTTGAGCATAATGTTTGTGTCAACAAGATTCCCAGAGGCAATTCCTTTGAGGAATATTAAAACTAAAACAATAGTAAAAGCTTTGATAAAGTTTTTTTTACTTAGTTTGGCCTTCCCAAATCTGTCCTGTCTGATCAAGGGTCAAATATTAGGTCTGGAAATTTCCAGCCGATTATGCTTGAATTGGGCATCCAGCAATTCAAGTCAAAAGTGAAATTATGGTTCGAAAGAAATACAATGGGATAGAGTTCATTCTCTCTTGCTCATTCATCAAAATTTTCATCAGATTAGGTATTACGGCCTTTTACAAAGTTAAGAAGAATGAGTTTAATTACAATAATAGTACTCCTGGGATGTAAATAAATTAAAGGAGTACCAGGATGTTGAGAGAGATAGCCAGATTAATCATGCAATTAATTTAGTTGTACATGTACCACTCACTGAGGATTTAAGTGAAGGAATGCAATCGGACACTATTGATTTTAAAGTAACAAATCTTCGGAATTAAAAAATTATGAATAATCTGGACCAGAAACTTTCACATTTGCAACAGCAAGAACAGAATGAACTAGAACAGTTATTACTTGAATACGAGCACTTATCTCCAGATGTTCCTACAAGAACGAACAAAATCTACCATGACGTTGAAATTGTAAATTCCACACGTGTGAAACAACAGTTAATACAGGATGAACCCTCTCAAACAGGAATGTTTGAAAAAGGAAATACATTATTTGCTGGAAAATGATTTCATAGAGCCTAATAAAAGTGACTGGAGTTCACCATGTATACTTGCTCCAAAACCGGATAACACGTTCCACATGTGCACTGACTATAGAAACGTGAACAGTGTGACTAAAACAGATTCATTTCCATTACCAAGAATCGATGACTGCATTGATAAAACTGGAAATGCAAAGTATGTCACCAAATTTGACCT
>JAECUM010035853.1:0-23135 GCA_016617855.1 Megalonaias nervosa
AAAGACTATTGTATAACTTCTTGCTCCTTTTTATTCCCATTATCCTAGATTCCGCTAGTTTGTTGAGACGATCATAGTTATTGTTTATTCGTTTTTCCTCCTTTGCTATTTGTGCTTTTAATAGGCCTGATCGCATTATCAAATCTATATTTTTAAAATCAAGCTCAAGTAATATTTTTTTAAAACAGGATGTCAACTTGTTTTTGTTCTTCTAGACAATCATCAGGATGACAGTATCTGCTTACAATATCAAAGGTTTTTTTAATTGCTTTTATTAGTTGTGGTCCTCGCATATGCATAACAAGAATAAAAAATTTTTCTTCATCTGACAATTGAGAATTTATCATTGTAATTGTAAAATTTTTCGTAGTATTTATTATACGTGCCGCTAGTGATTCGTTTCCAACATCTTTTTTAGGGTTAAAAATATTATCATAAAATTCTCTCGCAGTGGTTATAATTGGTGGTTCTGACATTATTTTATAGCATAAGATTAAATTTGATCGTCGAGTGTACATATTTGAGGGGCCCCGAGTGGCCGAGTGGTCTAAAGCGCTGATCGTTACGGATCACTGCCATCTCACCTCTGTCTGCGTGAGTTCGAGTCCAGGCTCGGCTAACGTGGGTACGTGAGAAAGCCTGCCAGTAGCTTCTCGTGGGTCGGTGGTTCTTCCCGGGGTTTTCCAGGGTTCTTCCTCCACCATTAATACTGGCCGCCATGTATAGCCTATCTTGTGCTGAAAAATGGCGTTAAACCCTATAACAACAACAACAACTACATATTTGAAATGCTGTCAATCCTGGAAACGGATGTTCATCAGCGACAACATAAACTCGAAAATACAAGTACTTGTTGACAGTCTTTTCTGCTGGAGTCGTAAAATATTGTGTTGTTGAAATATACGTGTTCTCTGTGCTTTACAATGTTGTCCAGTTGATATCATCGTTTGATCCTTCCAATCGCCAATTATAAATTCGACCAACACTAGAGTTTAATCGGCCTCGCAAATGAAATTGCCAAATAGCACCTGCAATGGGACATTTAATTTTAATCCAAAAGTTTACAACCTCTCCGTTAGTAGTCCATTCTTGTCTATCAGAGAAAGCGTAATGAGGATAATTTTCAGGATAATATGATGATGTGCTTACCTCAAACCCAGCTCGGTTATCAGTTGCCTTAACAAGTGTTGGAATATACCCAACATTGTTTTTGGTTCGTTTTGCAGCACTGAACAGACTGTCAACGTACGCTTTGTTTGTCAGATCATTAGGGTTAACTGGAACATATGTCGTCGTTATTTGATTGTTTCTCATATTTATATTGCGTGATATTGGCCCACCGGATCGTTTCAAATACGAGTTGAGTTCTTTTAACTGAGCATAACTAATAGCATCACTCTCATTAGCTGGTGGCGAGGTTGTCGGTAATCCAGTTATTCTTGAGTTATTGCTCATTATCAGGTTACCTGTCATTGTGTCGCCAGTGTTATTAAACTTGTTATCGTCAACAGATTTTAGTTGCGCACAGCTCACCGCTTGTGTACTATCAACATTTGCTGGTGGATATACGGTTTCCAACCCAATAATTTTTTTATTCGACATATTAATGTTGCCTGTAACCGTTCCACCGGTTTTTGTCAAGCTTGTTGCCATCCACATACTTCAACTGTAAATAACTTACCGCTTGGGTTAGATTTAAGTTTCCTGGTGGATATGCGGTTTCTAAATTTGTAATTTTTTTCATATCCAAGTTACCGCTTAAAATTCCTCGCGTCAATGATAGTTTATTATCGTCAACAGGTTTTAGTTGTGCATAACTAACAGCTTGTGTATCAACAACATTTATTGGCTGATAATTTGTTTCTAAACCTAGTACTCGTTGATTTGACATCAACAAATTGCCTGTCATTTTATCGCCAGTTTTTTTTTAGGTAGCCTGATAAATCAATGTTGCCATTTGTTATTGTTGTACTTACAGCCGACGAATCTCCCAGTGTTGTCCCAAATTTTGTATAATAGCTCATTATTTGTTTATTGTCTGAATTTTATATAAACTTAGTTTATAACAATGACAAAGCCATCGTCGATATTAAATTTTGACACAGAACGGCTGGTACAACATAAACACAACAATGATCTGCCAGATTGTCATTATCTCGTTGTTGGGAGAACTGGATCGGGGAAAACAAATTTGCTGATGAATTTGCTGCTAGGCGATAATTTTAACTACGACAGAGTTTATATTTACACAAATAATCCACAGCAGGATAAATACAAATTATTGAGCGAATACAATAACAAGCTTCGTGATGATCTTGAGGCTGGTGAAGTTTTTTTATTATTAGACCACCAGAACTTATTCCAGTTAATCATCTTGACTCAGATGAGCATAAGATAGTTGTTTTTGAGGATATTCCACTTAACAATGAAGAGATGAATGAAATAAGATCCTATTTTTCACTGTCACGTAATAAAAAATGTAACTGTCTATCTCGCTCAGGGATTTTACAACGTCGATAAATCTATTAGATAAAATACCGGTTGCTTTGTATTATTTCCCGGACTCGACAACGTTGACGTCAGAAATATTTCAAACGAGCAATGTGGCCACGTAACAAAAGATCAATTTGTTGAACTGTATCATAAGGCAACAAAAGAGAAATATAATTTCTTTTTATTCGATAAATTTGTACGTGATCCAAAAAAAGTGTTCGGCTGCTGTAGTGAAAAGTATCTAGAGTAAAGTTTTATCAAACTATTATTGAATAATAATATGGATAAACGAGCAAAGTACAGAAAATATATAGAAGATCTAAAAAAAAAATGCTCAATCTCATGCAGAATTTAGGAAAAAAGTTCAAGAACGACGTGGACAAGTAGTTGCTGCGGAGGAATCAACTAGAATTTTAAAACCAGTTACTGAGGCTTTACTTGGAAAACAACCTGAAACCTTACCGCCATCGGAAGAAGAACATAAAAAATTACAGGAAATTTTTTTACTTGGATTAATTAAAGAACAACAAGAAACCGCTACTGGAAAATTTTTTGGAAGATCTGAGGAAGAAAAAAGAAGGTTGGCTGAGGCACTTACAGATTACATTGTTAATCCTGGCTGAAGACAAACTGAGATAGATCGGTTGATTCGTGATCCGTTTGCTCTTGAACGAAGATTATCGCAGACGGTGGCAGTTGGGCCAACGGGAAGAAGGTTGGATGAGATGATGAAAATGATGGAGGATATAAGAAAAGAACAAGAAACGGAAAGTAAAGCTGATAAAGCTTTAAGGGAGATTATGAGAAAGATGAAGCTAAAAGAAGGTTTTAGAAAAGAGCATGGATTGGATGTTCAAGACAGAGAAGGATTCAAAGATGCTCTAGAAAATATAAACAACGAAATAGAAGATTATGAATATAAGTCGTTCAACGAAAAACACAAATTTTGAGGATTCAAGAGTAAGCGAGATTTTAAAGAAAGAATACAACGCTGATGAAAAAAATTAAAAAGTTAACGGAGATAGCAAACGAAAATCAGAAATATATCAACGAAGTAGTGCCGGAAAATGAAAATTACAGAGAAAGTATTAGAAAATTCCAACACAGTATTATCGCCGATCTTTACATTAAAGCCATTCATCAAATAAAGCAAAACAGGTACACTCATCGCTTTAATTTTTGAACACCAAAGCAAAAGAAATAGATTATGAACAAATACTGGCCATGCCACTTGTGACGCATGTAGATGACTCTACTGCCAGACAAACTGAACTAGATCGGTTAATTTATAATCCACGTGAGATCAGAGAAAGGTTACAGCCAACTATGACGGAGAGTCAACAAGAGTCAGTTACGGCAAGTGAAACAACATTTGAGCCAACTGTAACAAGGGATATTAGCCAACAAGCAGTTGTATCAGATATTGAACAACGAAGAAAATTATTCTAGATCAAACGCAAGTTAGAATAACAGATCAGGAATACGATACTTTTTTAATAAATCATAATATTAACGTTGATAATATTGAAAATTGGGAAGAAGAAAGATACGATGAACTATATAAAAAAAACTAGACGCTATTATAAACGCCGGTGTGCAAGCTTACAGGGATGAGAAAAGAGTTACAAAAATTGAAGATCTTTATAGATATAAGGACGCCTACAGAAATAAAATTATTGCTTCTGTTTTTAGGAGTGCAGTAATGAGATTTAAAGATAAACATAATGAAGGAATGAGATTTAAAGATTGGTTTGAATATCACGATTATCATCGTAGTGAAAAAAAGTTGGAACTGGAGTAAGAGTATATACATCAACAGCTGATACGAGCGGCAGGTTAATGCTGTTGGTATCATCGAAAGAAGCTGGAAATGTTGGTGTTGAAATTGATAATGAAATGGTTGATATACTTGATCATCTAAGATCGAAAGAATTACTAACATCGGACGAATACTAAATTTTACACCGCGATATAATCGCGGGCGATATAATTATATAATCTAATAAATAAAGATTGTCAACAACATTATTACTCGACTCTAGCACCGCTGCAAAAGATAGAGCAAATTTTTTAGTGAATTATATTCCGCCGATACAACTGGATCTTGAAAAAAAATATATGAAATTGGATTAATTTCCTGCACGGCTTGGCATTCTATGGCTAACGTAGAAACTAATGTCAATGATGAATTTACATTTCAACCAAAATTGTCGTCGTGGATAAGATTTGCAATTCCACAAGACGCCTATAATATCATTGATCTAAATAAAACAATAAAAGAGGTTATTGCAAAAAACAACACAGTGAACGCTGACAACTTTGAGCTGACACCAAATTATAACACGTTACGCGCTAGAATAACATTAAAGAATAATATGATGATCGATTTTTCATCGCCAGCAAGCATTGCGTCACTGCTCAGATTTTATCATCGACGATACGGATCAAATACGGAACAAACTGTAACATATGACGGTGATCTGCCAGTAAATATAACTGACGTAAACACAATATTAATAAATTGCTCTATTGCAACTGGATCTTACTCAGCTAAAGGCAGTAAAGGACAAACAATATATAGTTTTTCGCCAGACGTTCCGTCGGGTTCACTTATGCAAATTAATCCACGGCAGGTTATTTATTATCCGATAAATGTTGAAGATTAAAAACAGAAATAAATATGCAATTGACAGATCAGTCTGGACGACAACTGGATCTTAACAATGAAGTTGTTACTTATTACCTACACCTGCGTGTTGCGTGATTTTGTACAACCTCGTTGTATAACATGAGACAATGAAAAAAATCTACAGAATAAAAATAGTTGGAGGATTTTTAGGAAATATATTTACTAAAATTATTGAAACTGCTCCTGGAATAGCGCATAAAGTTGCTCCAATTGCACTGGACGCATCAAAAGCCTTTGCGACCGGAGTTGCATCTGTCCCTGGAACTGCGGTGGGACAAAAAATAGCTGATAAAATAAAAGGCAACAGGCCAGAAACAAGTTATATCAGAAATTGCACCGACGGAAGAAACAGAATGTGCAATGATAAGGACAACAAAAAAAACTTTTATCGCCAAGAGGAGTGCAAATTAAATTATGCAAAACTTAATATCTAAGGCAACAGCACCAAAATTTATATACTCTGATGAATAAAAAATGTCTGTTAAAAATTACCTCGACTTGGCGGAGACCTATGACGTAGACGATACAGCAACAGAATTTGAGTATGTTGAATATCTCGACGAAAATTCTAATGAGCCTAATAAAGTTGGCGTTAAAACGTTTAATACACGCGACGAGGATGTATTTCTTTTGCCTCATAAAGCAATGTAGGAAGTTCGTGGTAAGATTATGACAGTAGATAATCCACCTGCTGAAATTTCAGCTGGGGCAGAAATAGCTCTTATAAACAACGGTTGGAGCCTATTTAAAGTACCAGGTACCAGCTAGCTAATCAAACAGTGGAAGATATTCCAAGTCACCTACAAGTTGCAAATACAATATTAAGTATTATTTCGCTTAGTGACGATTACTCTAGATCGACTGCAACTAACATGATGTGGTTTATAGATAGTGGAACTGGTTTAGCTGCATCAGGTGAATTTATTTTAAGAGGAGCATTAGCGCATGGGGCTGATGCAGCTGCAGTGCTGTAATTGTAAGAAATTTTCTTATTACTAATGCTGTCAAGTTTGGTAAGGCCCCATCAGCTGCAGGCGCTAACGCAGACGCTACAAGAGTTTCACTTACTGGTGCTTGTAATAATCTTGGTATAACACCACCAGATGCAGCTGCGGACGGTGTTGCAATGTTAGATTTGATTAATAGCGCAATTAACGTAAGAAATGTACATTACAATGATGGTTATGCTAGGAGAAAGGCATTTGCAGCAGGATCACATCAAATTACAATGATGCTGCCATTGAGTACAATATTTGGATTTTGTCGCGATTATAATAAAGTGTTTCGTGTTAAACACACACTTATTTTAGATCGGGCAGAACAAAATGATTGTTTACTTCGGGCTGGCGACGCCGATGTACAATTTATTATAAACAAACTTGCTTTATGGATGCCACGAATAACACTGTCATTCACAAAAGCAGTAGAATTAAATGATATGCTTCAAAAATATACAAAGAAAATTTATTTTCGGCAACATAAAAAAATATATCAGACTGCAGTTCCAAATACTACCGACTACACATGGCGCGTCACAACAACGTCAAGCGAACAACTACCACAACCATTATTTGTTGCATTTCAGCGACAAGCGCGACGCGGTAACCAGCAACAAAATAACGCAATATTTGATAACGCTGATGTTAGGAAAATATACGCCAGGATAAACTCCAAGCAGTATCGGGAACGAGCGATAGAATGCAATTTCGCGGATGACGCTAATAAAAATCTTACTCGACCGTATATGTATCTTATGGACGCAGTGCAGAAATATCAGGACGTTGGAGATGGATCTCAAATATCAGTAGAGGAATTTCGTACACTTTATCCGATATTTTATTTTGATGTTAGTAAACGCAACGAGCGAGGTGTTGATTCGACAGCTGATATTGAACTTACCTGGACATTAGCTATGGTTCCAGATGCGTTGTACGTTTATGCGCTGGTGATCAGCGACAGATTTATAACAATTGACTCTGTCGGAGTTAAAATGATAGTCCAAGTTTTGAAAAAACTTGGAGTTTAATATAACTCTCTTGATATATGACAAAATACATCGAAAAAGAAATATATTTGACCGATAGTCAAGTTAAAAAATTAGCGGCTGCTATTGCTAAGCATAGGCCGGTATCACTAAAAATTAATTCATCGACAACAGCGGTACTTTAACAAAATTAATGCTAACTAAAACACAGATAAATACGATCGCGGTAAACCGTTTGTTTTAAATCTAAGCGCGTCGCAAGTAAATGCGGTGAGAGGTGGTTTTCTTGGTCCGGCAATAACCACAATAGCCAAAACGTTAATACCTAAAATTTTGCCCGTACTTGGTACATTAGGATTAGCAGCAGCATCTGGCGCAGTATCTGGCACAACAGAAAAGGCCGTCTCTGGAGACGGTATAAAGAAAAGTTTTGTCTAAAACTTTAATATAATGCCCCGACGAAAGACAGGAAAAGGAAAGACAACAACGAAAAAAAAAAAAAAAGACGCAATCGCGAAAAACAAAAATAGTGGATTTATAGGACCGTTACTGGCGGGAGTAGCGGGAAGTCTGTTGCCCAATCTGCTGCGAATAATTCGAGGACTAACATTACCAGGAACACGCCCGGGTTAAGTAACTTCGATATACTTGATAAACTAATAAAAATAAAAAATTTCTACGGAGTTTATTCCAAAGATGAACTTGACAATGCACCAGCTGGTGGTTCGTGTGTGATAAATATACAAGATTTTAACGACGGATCTGGCACACACTGGGTAGCAGTTTACAATAACAACTATTTTGATTCATTTGGAATTCCGCCCAGTGATGTAGTAAAAATATATCAACAAAAATATAAAATAAATTATTCATCTAATCAGATTCAGCCAGTTGTAACATCAGCTTGTGGATACTATTGTATAATGTTTATAAAACAAACGTCCCAGCCTAAATTCAATTTTTTAAAATTTATTTGACAGTTTGACAATCAACCTTCTCACGTTAATGATGAGATTGCAATTAATTTTATCTAAACTAAAGAATATGTCAACACATTGTCTCAAATGCAAAACTAAAACAGAAAATAAAGATGAAACAACAGAAGAAAAAAAACAAAGAACAACAGGGTGATGCTGAAAAGTATTTGTGCAATCTGTGGAAGAAGAAAAAGTATGTTTTTAAAGAAATCATCCGGAGCTGGAATGTGTGGCAAGGTTATTTTAGTAGATGATTAAATAAATAATGATATACT
The DNA here is from genome assembly GCA_016617855.1 of Megalonaias nervosa. NCBI lineage: Eukaryota > Metazoa > Mollusca > Bivalvia > Unionida > Unionidae > Megalonaias > Megalonaias nervosa. The sequence goes on from JAECUM010035853.1 coordinate 8,419, forward strand.
AGTGTGATTGTGATAGAGATCTCTGTCTGGAGTAAAATAAAATTGTTACGCACTGTCAGAAATGCAACAACAGAGAAATAATTGGAACAGGTATAGATAGACATAAATTAATTGGCAAGTTACCCAAACCAAAAGGAGGTTGGACATTACCAAGCCATAAATACACTGGATCATGTATTCCGCTAGATAAACAACTAGATGAAAATGATAATCCGCTGCCTGGACAAGAGCCTTACAATCAAGTTGATGCAATAGCCATGCGTCACGACTTCTGTTATCGTAATAACGAACAAGATAAGCACGGCTGCGATAAAGTAATGCTAGATGAACTACGCGACATGAAACCAAAAGGAATCAGAGAACGACTTGATAAAAGGCTGGTGCAGGGATTTATTGGAGCAAAATATAAACTCGGACTCGGAGCGATGGAATTGCTGGCATCAGAGCTACACAAACCTAAAGAAAATGTTTCCGCGACGTAAAGTTGTCGCAAATGCTGTTCACGATATCTGGGCGATAGATTTAGTTGATGTGTCAAATCTTGCTCAGTTTAACGATAACAAAAAATATCATTTTAACGTTGTAGATGTTTTTAGTAAATACGCGTTTAGTGTGCCCGTTTCAGATAAAGCAGGAACGTCGATAACTGATGCACTAAAACAAATAATAAGTACAGAAAGAAAACTAAACAGAATCTGGACCGATCATGGAGCGGAGTTTATTAATAAAAAATTTGAGCAGTTTTTGGAGCAAAATAACATAAAAAATATGCTACCGGAAATGAAGGTAAGAGCATTATCGTCGAGCGATTTAATAGTACACTAAATGAGCTGATACATAAACATTTGACAGCTAAAAATACAAATAAATATATTGACAATCTACAGCAGATTGTTGATAAATATAATAACACGAAGCACAGATCAATAAAAATGTCACCAAATGATGCAATTAAAAATCCGATTCTTGCAAATGAAAACATGTACCGCAGACATAAATTTAAAGTTGGTGATAAAGTTAGAGTTTCTCTGACGAAAAAACATTTGAAAAGGGATTTACTTCCAAACTGGAGCGAAGACGTATTTGTTGCTGATAAAGTTTTACTGACAATACCTGTAACATACGAGCTGAAGGATTTATTGGGCGAGACTATAACTGGTAGTTTGTACGAGCAGAAACTGCAGAAAACTGAGCAAGATATATTTGTTATTGAAAAAGTTATTAGGAAAAAGACAATAAAAGTTTAGTTAAATGGAGAGGATTCAGCGATAAATTTTACAGCTGGGTTCCAACTAAATCTAAATCGAAATAAATATTGTTATAAATTTGCTAGTATTTTAGCAGCACAGATTTACATTTAACCGGTCTACACAACGACATTAAATGTAATTTTCTTGCATGATCGACTGGCATTAAATTAAATATTTAAAATATAAATAAAATCGTATTTTATGCTCCTTTGTTGGCCAGCAATTTTCAGATTAACAAAAGGTTTTATAGTTGCCAAAATCTTTGTTGCTCGGCAACAGTAAAATTAAATTTTATTATTTTTTGGCGATATGATACTAAACATTATATCGTCCAGTTGTCGGTCTGCTGTAATTTTTTTTTTTTATCAACCACGTCCACGATCTCGTCTTGTTAATCGTCCTTGTTAAATAAAATGCCATCTTCTGTATAACCAACCGACTCACATTTTATATCGCTTGTGATTGTATTATATCGCGGTGTAAAATTATTGGCCGTGATTGTATCACGGGCGTAAATATCAGCAAGTCGTTTCATTAAATTCATATTATAATACATCTTTATCTAATTTATAATAATAAATGACTAAAGATAAAGTATCATCAAAAAGTTAATGTATTAAATTATCAAGAACTAGCGGAGGCAGTGCGAGAATGTTTATCAGGGCATTCTTGCTCTGTTGACGTTATTGTGATGCAAGGTGAATCCGATAAAATGCTTCTAACAGCAGCAGAAAAAAATAAACTTAATGACAGTACATTTATAACACTGAAATTTAATAAAGATGATGATTTGATGTTTGCTCAAAATTGTCTTACCCAAACCGAGTTAGAAAATATAATTAATCGTCGTATTTGAAAATAAATATGCCAAAGGTCAACATTGTCGTTGCTGATTTGGTTCTGCCATCTGCTACATCTTTTATTGACTAAATGAATTTTAAAATGTTTTGCTGCAGCTGTTATTGATTTAAATCTTATTTCTTCATTAGTTTCAAGATTCACTGAAATAATAGGTTTAATTGGTCGTTTAAAATTAGATCCATCTCCACCACGTCCGCGTTTAGCATTTTCCTCTGGCGAGACCAGATCTAAAGTTTCCAGACGATTGTCGGTTTTAATACTGTTGATGTGATCAATAAGCAAATCATTTGGAATAGCGCCATTAAAAGTTTCATAAATAAATCTGTGAGAACTATAATGAACATAATCTGTTAGTGTTCCTCTGACACTTATTTTAAGATAACCACTGTTATTTTTTTTCCTAGCACTTTTTTGTTTGGATATTTCGAATAATTCCATTATCATTTGCTTTGTAGAGATCAAACACGGGATGCGGATGAAATTCATCTTACAATGCTAAATTTTTAATATTATCATCGTCAATCAAACTATTTACTCTATAAACTCTTTGTCCGTCTGGGATGTTACCGCAGAACAAAGTGTAAATAAAATCTTTTCTAAGCATCTCAGTTCGTTCTGTATTATCTCCTCTAACACTTATCATCACTCCAGCTGGTACTGATTTACCAAACGGCGTTTGATATTTCACATGAATCACTGAACCCAACGCATTCCCGGCATAACTATTATAGATTGGGTGTACGTAATATTTATCCTGTTCCTTCGCTGTCGTCTTCATTATATTATATAGCATTTTTATATCTTTAATTGAATATTTAAAAAAATCAATTAAATATATAAAATATTACATAATATATATAATGCTGAAATTGCGAGATATTGCTAAGAAGAGCATTATCAAAGCAGAAAAAAACTGCTACTGCGTTTTTCGGCTACGATAACAGTTATAAATTTGATAATCAAAATATTTTAGCAAATTTTAACTCTACAAATTTGTTTCATCTTCTGCATCTAATTGTAATGCGAGAACTTGCAGTTCATAAAGGTATCAAGCTAATAGTGCAGTATCATGTTATTTTATCAAAGTTACATGCACTTCAAAAAGATATACTTGATATAATCTTTGATAATGTAGATTTCATCAACGAGATTGCCGAACCATATTTAACGGCTAAATCACGAGAAATATTAGCTGGAACAAATATTTCCTCAGTCGCTGATGAAATACATCAAGAAATAAATAAAAAATTGGAGGAATTTATTGCGTCAGGATCAGGTTGGAAATTTGAAATGATAAAAGAAGTTTTACTTCACACAATGAAATATAACGCACTTCGCGGTAGTTCTTACGTTGATCTCCATAAAAAAATAAATTAAAAACAAGCAATGTTGCATAAATGTCAAAAACCATGATAACGAATGTTATCGTTGGGCAATTTTCTCTGCTAAACATCCTCAAAGTTGTAACTCTGATCGCGTTGAAAAATATTTGCTGTACAAAGACGAGTTAAATTTTAATGGGATATCTTTTCCAGTGGCAGAGAATCAGATCCCAAAGTTTGAAAAACAAAACGATATTTCAATAAATGTTTTCGGACTAGATGAAAAAGAAAATGTTTACCCGAGATATATTTCAGCATTTGCTACACAAAATACAATAAATTTATTATTTTATAAAGGACATTACAGCTGGATAAAAGAACTTTAACGGCCTAATTGGCAGACAGTATAATAAAAATAAAAATAAGAAATATTTTGCTACCATTGCTTACAAAGTTTTTCTAAAGATGAAAAATTGCAAGAGCATCTTAAATACTGTATTAATGTTCTAAGAATAACAATGCCAGGAGAAGAAAAAAAAGTATTAAAATTTAAAAATTATAATCATAAATTAAATATTCCATTTGTTATTTATGCTGATTTCGAGTGTCTACTTGTTCCTGTGGCAGGCGCAGAAAATGATCCAAATAAATCAAGCACCAGAAAAATACAACAATATGTTCCCTGTGGAACAGCTTATAAAGTAGTTTGTTGCACTAACGATAATTTTTCAAGTCCAATAAAATTGTACAGATGTAAAAGTCCTGCCGTGTGGTTACTAAAAAATTTAATAGACGATGTTAATAAAATTTTCAACAGATTATCCAGAACAGCTCCAATAAAAATAACATCCAAACAACATCTTGATTTTGAAGAGGCAGTTAATTGTCATATCTGCGAGAAACCTCTAGCTAACGATAAAGTGTGCGATCTCTGTCATCTAACCGGCCAATATCGCGAAGCAGCACATAACAATTATAGCTTGAAATTTCATGCGCCAGATTTTATTCCTGTCGTTTTACATAATTTTTGTGGTTATGATAGTCATATCATTGTCGAAGCATTTGGCGATGAGGAAATTAAATCTAAACTAAAATTAATCAATGTAATAAAATGTATTCCAAACAATATTGAAAAGTATATGTCAGTTACGTTTGGCAAATTACGTTTCATCGACAGTCTACAATTAATGGGTGCACCATTGGACGAGCTTTTAAAAAATTGCTTTGGTGGAGTCTACGTCTCTCTGACAAAAAAATGTGTTTTTCGGTATGAGTATCTCGATGACTGGAGCAGATTTGATGAAACTTCTCCTAACAAAGATAAATTTTACTCTCAGTTAAAAAATGAAAATAGTACAGATGACGAGTACAAATATGCACAGGAAATTTGGAATAATTTGGTTGTAAGACACTTGGTGATTGTCATGATTTATATTTGAAAACAGATGTGTTATTACTAACAGATATTTTCGAGAGTTTTCGTAAAGTTAGTCATGAAAATTATGGATTAGATCCATGTTGGCATTATTCTGCGCCAGGATTGTCGTGGAATGCTCTGCTGAAAACAAGCAGGATAGAATTGGATCTCTTAACTGATGTTGATATTTTTAATTTTATTGAAAAAGGAATTCGCGGCGGAATTAGCGTTATAACAAACAAAATATGCGGTAGCTAATAATAAATACTTAAAAAATTGCGATGAAAATTTACCGTCAAATTATATTATTTATCGGGACACTAATAATTTGTGTGGTTATGCTATGTCAGAGCCTATGCCGTGTAGTGGATTTCATTGGATAACTCCAGATCAATTTCTTAAAGAAACTGAAAAAGATTTACCAGAAAATGTCAGTTATTGTGTTGAAGTTGATCTCGATTATCCTAGTTCATTACATGATCTACATAACAACTATCCGTTTTGTGCAGAGTCAATGATCATCGATTATAGTTTATTATCGCCTGAACAACAGACAATGACAACTGCAAAAAATTCGATTACAAAAATTTAAAACAAGCAGTAGATGCTGGACTAACTTTGAGAAAAGTTCATCGCGTGTTAAAATTTAATCAATCACGGTGGATGGCAGATTATATTGATTTAAATACCAAACGTCGTGCTATTGCTAAGACCGACTTTGAGAAAAACTTTTTCAAGTTAATGAACAATTCCGTGGTGGGTAAGACGATGAAAAATATCAGAAAGCGAGTCAATATTGAAATTGTAAATGATGTAAATCGCAGAAATAAATTAGTCAACGATGACGGTTTTCTCAGTATGAAAATATTTAATGAAAATCTTGTTGCAATACAGCGACGAAAAACAAATTTAAAGTTAAATAAACCGATTTATGTTGGTGCAGCTGTACTTGATATATCAAAATGGCTAATGTACGACTTTCACTATAATTTTACCAAAAAGCAGTGGCCAGATTCGGAGTTGCTATTTATTGATACGGATTCACTTCTTTATAACATAAAATGTGAGGATGTTTATCAAGATAATTATAACAATAAAATGTTTTTGATTTATCGGATTATCCAAAAAGTAGTGGAATTCATGATGATGCAAATAAAAAAAGTCATCGGCAAGATGAAAGATGAATTTATGTTTGCGCCAGTTACAGAATTTGTTGGACTAAGAAGTAAAATGTACGCTGTAATTTTAGATGACAATAAACTGACAAAAAAAGCAAAAGGTATTCCTCGCGGATATGTAAAAAAGTGTATGAAATTTGATGATTTTTAAAGCAGAGCTAAAGCGTTATCTAAAACGAAAAGATAAATACTCAAAATAAAACAAACGAGACAAATGAATAAAACAAAATCCATGCTGATTAAACTAATATTAAATAAAACATAGATGCAATTGAAAATGTAAAGTAATACACATATACAACACGCGCACACACTACTGGTAAATGAACACCAGTGACACTGACAGCGTCAAGATCGCCCCTTGAACTGACTAGGGCAACTTCATCGAAAACAGTTATTTAGAAGAGCTCACCATATGAATAGGCTTCATTGGTTGAGAAGTGTTTATTTTCCATTTCTAATCAATTCGCCTTAGTTCATTAGAACCTCATAAAACAGCCAATGAATTTGTAGAGGAACTTGGAAGTATTTTAGGTGTGGTTTCTTTAAATATTTGAGAGAGAGAGAGAGAGAGAGAGAGAGAGAGAGAGAGAGAGAGAGAGAGAGAGAGAGAGAGAGATGGCTATATAGTCTACATAGACTATCCCTGGAATTTGGTTTTGCTTCACATACTAGCCATAAGGATGATTGTTTTGCTGGTTGTTTGACAATAAATTACAATCTCATTATAGTGGTGAAATTGTAAACCTCTGAGTCGGTGAAGATCTAATACAAAGTTTACCGTCAGTATAATTTTTTCGGCTTCAATATATTCTACATTTTTCTCCATGACACGAATTCTCAAGTGATGATAACTATCTTGTCAAATAGGTTACACTGTTTTCTTCATTATTGTTGTAACCAGATTCCGCCGCACATATAGTCTGTGCTCGTTAATAATTTTCAGGCATGCAAAGTAGAGGCACAACTAGTTTATAAACACGACCGTATTGTGGTCCACATTTATTTTAATGGTTAATTGATTTGATTGATAATCCTATGTCCAAAGGAGAAGCTTACAGACGTTACTAATTACCCGGTGTTCATCGATGTATGGACAAAACTCAGATGAAAGCATAAATTTTGGGGTGGGTATTGGGTATAAAAGACGATTTAAATTTCTTGATTCAGAGAAAACTTAGAGATGATGACAATATATTTTGTTGAATTAGTGAACATAACCGGTACTTTCTTATAGTTTTAATGTATGTCAGTTTTCGAATTTTCAGAGAATATTTCTGTGGAAAATTCAGTAATTCTTACAGAACTGAGACATACTGAGAAAATCCAAGTACTTTTACTATTAAGTTTAATTAATTATAATATTAAAATACAACGGTGTTATAAAATACATCGGGTGAAAATACAGACGAATGAGCACGCAAGTAGCTTTAATGTACTCTCGACTAGGATTTCTCTCTTCGCCCTCTCATTCCACCATACATTAAATAATGAAGTCTTTTACAAAGCCTTAAATAATTTACGCTGTTAAAATGCAGAAACAAGAGAAAGTAAAAAATACAAATTAATAATGGTGTTGGTGCAGCGGATAGCTAAGAGAAAGATACAGAGTTATTCTGATCAGTATCTCAGTCATGCATGACAGTCATGCATGACAAAATGGGATGAAAATCTCAATCATGCATGACAGTCATGCATGACAAAATGGGATGAAATGGCAATCGACACAACAATTCTGAATTTACATGGGAACAAAATGATTTCAATATCAGTTATATACATTTATTTAATCTAATTTGTACTTTAACATTGCGTTATATAAGAAGTCACTAAATTTGCATTTATTAACATCTTTGAGCTACTTCTTATGTTTTGTTTTCTTATTTATTGCAAAATATTGACATTAAAAAGATAGCTACATATCTTGTGAGGCACACAGTTCACACCTATCAATCATTGTACGGAACTTTCATTAGATTATATTCTTTACTTTTGTGGCATAAATGTTTAAAATGACTCAAAATGAAACGATTTAAAACAAATATCCGATAAGTTCTATTTTAAGAGGCATTAGAAACACTATAATGTCAAATTTGTTTATAACTATCTTTCAGCCAATCAGAATGACGGAGATAACCATAATTAAAATCACACAAAATCTGTCCCATAGCACCATTTTTATAACCCCTGACCTCCCGACGCCGTAACCACTGGCCACCGGAGCGGTCCCATGTAAAAACGGAATCTAAGAAAACTGTTTAGATTCGCAGAACAGCGTAACCCATTTGATAAGGTGATGGTAGTTACCATCATCCGAGACTTTCTTTTGTGCCAAAGAGAAGAAGGTTAATATATTCAAGCAAAAACAAATTATGCAGATCGAAGATTTGTTATACGATCTTAAGCGGCTCAGAGATTACATGTTCACGACTATAATGATATTGTAATTGATTATATTGTTTGTATGTAACCGGTGTCTCTTATCCCAAATCCAGGGATAGTCCATATGGTACTCTCTCTCTCTCTCTCTCTCTCTCTCTCTCTCAAATGTGGTTCAGGATTTAATGAAACCACACCTAAAGTACTTTCAAGTCCCGCTTCACACTCGTTGATTGTTTTATGCAGTTCTAATGAAATGAGGCGAACTGATTAGAAACGGAAAATAAACATTTCACAACCAATTAAGCCTACGTATATGGAACACGCTTCTAAATAACTGTTTTCGATGATATTGCCTTAGTCAGTTCTAGGGGCGATCTTGATGCTGTCAATGTCACTGTGATCATCGGAGTGAGCTGCAGCGGACTCAAGTTACCTGCATTGCTTTTATGGCGAATGAGAATAAATCGGCTGCATCACTGAACAGCCTTACGGTGTTCCATTTATCATTTTGTCTCACTTAATTCGCCATATTCAAAGGTTTTGAGTTCTTGGCTCAGTAATCTCCCCTTACAATGCAAGGAGCCATCTGTTCTTATGAAGATGATAATTTGACTATTGTGTTTCGTTCATTTGTCAATAGTGTTTGCGCATGGGTATTGTATATGTATGTGTTTCTTTACATTTTCGGTTGTATCTGTGTTTTATTTTACGTTAGCTTAGCCAGCTTAAAGTTTATATGTTTCATTTAAATGCCATCTATTTCGTTTTGGGTCTGCTTATTTCGTTCTTGTTTTGTCTGTTTGACTTGACATTTATCTGTTTCATTTGTGACTCGTTTATTTTATTTGAGCATTGTTTTTTTTTTTTTTTATTGTTTTGAATACTGTTTATTTCGTTTGTCGATGGCTTGTTTCATTTTTTTTTTTGTTTGTACATTTATCTGTTTCGTTTGTGCCTCGTTAGTTTTATATGAGTATTGATCTTATTGTTTTAAATACAGTTTATTTCATTCCATGTTTCATGCGTGTTTAATTTGTTTCTTTTGACATTTTCCGGTTTAGTTTGTGCCTCGTTTGTTTTATTTGAGCATTGATCTGTTGTCTGAGTTTTAATATTTTTAATTTACAAGCATGCTTGTTTATTTTCAATTTTTCTTGGCTTATTTGAAATTATTTAGTCAAAATTTTGTTTTAATTTCATATTTTTAGCGTCGATGGCTATCCATAGAAATTATTTTACTTTTACTGTCTGTAAGTCCATCCACCCACACCATCCCGCGGTTTCGTATCTGTGTTCGGAGTATCCGCTGGGTTTACACTTCCATCAGCACAATCTCGAACTCGGTTATGCTAATTATTTTATTCTCAATAGCCACCGAGTACAGTTTACTAGTCGTATTCTGTGCCGCCGCGAAATTCTGGAAAGACACTTACTCGCGATTGCTGCCGTATCGAAACTAGTTTGCTGGCGCAATTAGTTTACTGGAGGTACTGGTTACTGATGATATAGCTCCCACACTAATTTCGATTTTCCCTCCACGTCAAGGCCAACAGCTGCTGCAGTGGCAGGTCCACAAATCGCATTCACATACACACTCCGCGTGCGCGCGTATTTATGAGCAACGTAGTACTTCTGGCGACTTCATTTCGTTGATATTGTTCACTTTCGACTCTTTTCACGCCGGTAACATTGGGGATCCATTATAATTCTTCTATTACCTGGTCATAATGGGATCTTATAGAATAATATTTCGAAAGGCTGATCTTGATTAGAAGCAACACACATGAACACACTTCCAACCAATTACCGTTATTTACTGGTACAATTGTAATACAATCATACAAAATATCTATTTGGGGAATATTTAAATTTCCGGTCATTGTGTGTTCTGGAGGCCGAACACCACGTTCATGTAAAACCATACTGATTACATTATTGAATATTATCTGAAACGATCTTTTCGTCTTGGTTAAGCGGACATGTGCGTCCTTGTTTAATAACAAAGTCTTTTTGAAAAATCTTAGTAGAGTCAATGTTGGTGTAATATATTCGTTAAGAAATGTAGTCGGGTGGATTCAGCGTTGAATTCCACTTCCTCATTGTAGAAACAATCCCTATTTGTTTTTATTTTGTTTTTGCAGGTGATAATGCAATGATTTAACGCTGGCTTCGAGTTGGCATTGTGACATTAGGGTGGTCCCAACAGCTAATTTCTATTTAGCCATTAGCAAGATTATATTTCAGTGTATACCTGGGTTGGTTAACATCGTTTGCACGCAGATATGCATCATCAAGTGCCACAACATCACCATTAATCTTATCATCACTGGTCTGCTGATTCAACACTTTGTTGGTAAATTCTTCAACCTCAATACTGCGGTCAGAATCCATTACTCACATGTAATAGTAAATCTAATCTTAAACACAAATGCCAACGACGATTAAAAACGCTTCAGGCTTATTTATCCCATATATCTATATTCCTTCGCCCTTGTTAATTTTAAACTATCTTGTAACCCAATAAGTTTTGAATGAGTGGTTAGTAGAATCTGACCAAATTTGGCTTCAGCATTAGGATCATGCAATCATTGTCTTGGTTTTAGTAACTAAACAGTAAAATCCCCCCCCCCCCCATAAGGTAGTAGGCACTTACACAATAAAGAAATGTTATCCAGATCTATCAGCAACAATTATGAAGTCACCACTGGGACAAAACCCATCAAAGGTTTCATATTTTAAAAGAAATATTTCAGAGTTTATTCCACCAGGACTAGTTTTTAAAGATTTATTTATCAATTTAGCTTTGCCAGCCACGACCTCGATATCACTAAATTGATCCTCAAAATTTAAATGTTCGACCGGGTCAACATCAGCAACAACCGAACCGGTAAACTCAGACAAGTCCAATTTGGTGGCAACCTGCTCAGATCCACATCAGCGTCTTGTCTGCTTGAGTAACGTCCGTAAATATTAATAGACATTTTGTATAAAGGTAAATTTACTTTAATGTAAAATGTGGCGTTGGGCTTCCCGCAAGTGCACGCAACACTGCAGTGTGGTAGAAGTGCATATGTAAAGTAAGTGTTACGTGTCTAGGCTCGCACAAAAGTAACAAGAAAAGACTGAAGACAACAAGCTTTGCAAAATTTAACAAAATAATTTATTTCCCTAGAAATACAAGGTAAAAATAAGAAAAAGGACTTACGGTTTATGAATCAAATCCAAAATTAATCCAAGAATTAAAAAATAGAAGTCATATCAATGAAAAGTCCTACATGAATCACAGTTCGAATCCCGATGAAATTCCAAGATGGAACGCGATGACGTATGCCGTAACCTTCATGGCGTTGTCGTGTCAACAGTTCCTTGTTGAATCACAAAAAAAATAATATTCCAGTTTAGAATTTCTGAATAAATTTCGATAAATTTCCTTGTCCAAGAATTTCTGTATGAGCACTGGTATTTTCCAGGGAAGGGGCCCCGAGTGACCGAGTTGTCTAAAGCTCTCACCGTTACGGATCACTGCCGTCTCACCTCTGTCTGCGTGGGTTCGAGTCTCAGGCTCGGCTAACGTGGATACGTGAGAAAGCCTGTCAGTAGCTTCTCGTGGGTCGGTGGTTCTTCCCTGGGTTTTCCAGGGTTCTTCCTCCACCATTAATACTGGCCGCCATGTATAGCCTATCTTGTGCTGAAAAATGGCGTTAAACCCTACAACAACAATAACAACAACAACAACATTTTCCAGGGAAAGAATCAATAATTCCATAAAATAAAAACTCAACTCAAACTGGTCACAACAAAACACCTTTGAGCTTCAAAGATTTAAAGCACAACTGGCAAATTATTATGATAACATGAGTTATAAGCCCGACTAAAACGCAAAACAGATTCCCGGATGGGGGTCAAAATTTCATTGCACTGGGAAAACCAAAACTGTGTAACAATAAACACATGTTATTGTCACATACTCCAGGTATGGCCTTGATTACACTAATTGAATCTTACTCTTAGAATGAATAAAACAAATTTAAATTTTTTTTAAAAAAAAGTTGTTTACTAAAAGCCTTATTGATTTCTAAATCAAGGTCAGCAATTAGATACAATGTTTCAACTACTGGTTGTTTATCAGGTCAAACAGAATTGAATTGAATTTCTAAAAAAAAATAAAATCCAGTAGACAAAATTATCATTACAATAAAATGTAATGGAATAAAATAAAAATGAAAAAAATGTAAAACTAACAAACAAGTAATTAAATTACATATACATAAGTGTGAAATATAATCAAAAAGTAAGTTTGTTTGACTTGGAAATGGAATAAGGACCCCAGTAGACTTGTGCTGTTAGACTTGTGCTGTTATTCGTAATTATGCTGACTAACAACTGATAAATCTTTGTGTTTGTGATGGATTATAACAGGACTGTCAACCCTAGGAATCCTAGTGTGATTGGAATGTAGGTCTGAGTTCAGCTTGTAGAAATGAATGTAGGTAATATATAGTAAAATTAATGGTCGTTTGGTTTAGTCACAATCAATAATAGAGGCCTAACTGAAAACTTCGGTTGTGAGTGTAATACAGTGCATGGTCATAATAATAATCGCATGTACAAGTAGTGTTATAATATCAGTTTCGTTGCTTACTGACATAGGTCAACAATCTTTTGGCCGACATGACTATCTTCTTGCGCGGGCGCCTGTTGGTAACTTTCACGGATTACAATCCACTCGTTCGTATGCATTAGCGTGCTATTTCGAGTGACTGAGGACAAATGTCATGGGGTATAGATGGAGGTGACCTATACCAATACCAAAAATCGAAAACATACATTACGACACTGCTAAAAGTAACTATTTTTTAAAAGAATTTGACGAATGTGGTTAAAACAGTGCATTAGAAAATGAGGAAGCTAAAACCTGCACGCACATCATATTAATTTCTATTGATCACGAGACCAGAGGGAATAAAGAAACTAAACCCAAAACCACAGTTAAAGAGCAAAATGATACAATAAAAATCTTGATAAGGCAACTGTAGTGTAGGTAATATCCTGTCATGAATGTCATTACAGAAGAGGTAACACTGAAACATGAATTTTGGCTCAAACTAGGATAAAAGAACCCCTGAAAAACAAATAACGCAAACGACCACAAGCTGGTGTACGAGATTTTCAACAAAATAAAAGGTCTACATTGATACTGTATTCTGGACATTTAAGCTCTTCTCAAATTTAATTAAAAAAAACTTATAGCACGAAGTTACACAACTACTCAATCAACTTTGCATCCCCCCTCCCGATATTTTACCATAAACAATGTATTTAGTACATACATAAAAGCTTAAGCTACAGATACGTGTCACAAAATAATCTAAAAATCAGTTGATTTGGGAAGAGGTTTCACGTCATGAATTAAAAACCAGTACACCTTTAACAGAAATTTAGTTATTTAAGTAAATTGAACAATTAGATGTACAATGGGTAAAAAATTGCTTGAAATATCAAAGAAACATCTAGTGAAGAAAATGAAAAAAATGAAATCCAAGTGATTAGATATGTAAATATTGCATAAAGCAAGTAAACAAAATGCTAATTATCTGATTAATGATGACTGCATTTAATGAAGCATAAACAAGATAAACAGTTTCCGCAATATAAACAGTGTCCGTTGTTGAGAACACTTGTTAGTTGACATGTAAATTGGGTTCACTTTGTTGAATTTATGATGTAAGGGACGTAACCCAGTGTTCAACGTACGATATAAGCCTGTGCAGTTGTGTTCCAATTGCACCAAGTAATAATATCAGTGCCAGACTAAAACTTTCAGAGGAGGAGGCAGGTATTATTTACATCCGGCATTTTATCAGCATATTGTCTGAATGTTTGAAGATATTGCAAACACATCCTTGAACAAATTCAAGCAGTCTAATTTTTTTTAATACCAACTCCAAATTTCACAGTAGAAGTAAAGTGTAAAACAGTGCTTATCATATTGATACGAAATTTTCTCTCGGATCGTCCTCCATATTAATTATTCTAATAACAACTTCCGTTTTCAGTTATTCAGTGTAACGTATAAGAATACTGCACCCTTCAGTGGAACTGTAAACAGATCGTAGTAAATATGGCGTGCACCGTCGTAGAATATTCAAATACAGTATACCAAGGCTTACTTGGAAGCGATTTACCGCGAGAATCTCATGTTATATGTGATTGTGGTCAAAGTACGGTTAGAATAAACTTCACACACACACACACACACACACACACACACACACACACACACACACACACACACACCCCCCACCAC
>JAECUM010035854.1:0-17951 GCA_016617855.1 Megalonaias nervosa
CCGTTCTACCCCATTTGCCTGAGGCTCACTACTATTACCCCGACGACATGAGCACCGAACAACGAGAAGCTTTCCACGCTTGGTACCACACCCACGCCTAGAACCCCTTCGACTCTCAGGAAGAAATGTTAAAGTATTGTCGTTCCGACGTGGACATTTTACGGCGTTGCTGTGGAAAATTTCGAGAACTGTGCATGGAGCACGGAGAGATTGATCCTTTGAAAGAAGCCTGCACCATCGACAAAATGTATTCCTTAGTGTACCGCCAATGACTCATGCCCGAAAAAACCCTGGCTGTCATCCGCCTTCAAAGGACCAACTTTGTCAAACGTCAATACTCGCTCAAAGCCCTACGCTGGCTACATTACTTACGCGACAAGGAAGACACATGGATCCAACACGCCCGAAACGGAGGAGGCGAAAAGACCATAGGTACGTATTCGGTGGATGGCTGGGACTTAGAAAACCCCAAGATCGTGTACGAGTTTAACGGTTGCTTATTTCACGTATGTCCCATCTGTTACCCTCAACGTGGCACTAAAAATCAGGTTTTGCAACGTATCAAGACCAACCTTGTCAGCACACCCAGGAAGAACGCGCCTTGACGGGAACGTGGATCAGCGTAGAATTGTTTAAAGCTCTGGACCTGGGATGTCAATTGTTAGAAGTGTACGAAATTTACCACTTTCCCAAGACAGAACAGTACCAAAAGGGTGACGAGACTCAGAAAAGCATTTTTGCAGACTACGTGGATGCCCTTTTGAAACTGAAACAAGAAGCTAGCGGCTATCCTTCCTGGTGCCAGACTCCCAAAGACCAAAAGAAATTCAAAGAGAAATACTGGAAGCAGGAATGCATCACTTTAGACCACATCGAGAAAAACAAAGGAAGGCGATCGTGTTCCAAAGTGATGTTGATTTGCTTGTGGGGCAACATGGCGCAACGACCGTATTTACCCAAGACGGAGTATTTCTCCGAACCTTCCCCCTACTTCCAGATGAGTCACGACAAAACCAAAACCATGAAACACGTGGACGTCCTTGGTGAGGACTTGATCCTGGTCAATTACGAAGAAGAACTGGACTTGGTAGAAGCTGACGACTTTGGAAATGTTATCATTGCGGCCTACGTGACAGCCCATGCTTGCTTAAAATTGTACGAAGCTTTAGAACTGATAGAAGATCGTGTGCTGTATTTTGACACGGACAGCTGCATCTACATCGACCGCCTGGGTCAACGTCACCCTGTCATCGAGGGTGACCGTTTAGAAGCCTGGATGGACGAGCACCACAACGACAAGATTCTAAATTTTGCTAATTGTGGTCCCAACCATTACTGTTACGAATACCGAGACAAACAAGGAGAAATCGATATCGGATGTAAAGTGAAAGGTTTGACTCTCATTTATCGCACGAGTCAAGTGGTGAACTTTGGGGTATTGAAAGAAGCCTTGCAGTCTGTAGAGGATCAAGATTTTAAAGTGACCACCTACCAACCTCACAAGATTGTACGTTTAGAGACACACCAAATCGTCAGTGGGCCTTTGGAAAAAGTGTTTCTAATCGTATACCAGAAGCGAATGCGGCTTCCCAACTACTTCAATTCACCGTACGGACACGCTGATATTGGTCAGCATATAAAAAGGGAAAAAGTCCAAGACCGATAGTTCATTGAAACTATAACCCCAAGCGAGAAAGATGAATACTTTTAAACAGACAACACCATTCAAGTTCGGTGATCCTCAAGTGGAGTGCAATTCTGTCTTGCGATGGCACGGATGCCGTACGCTGTGACCTCAGGGATTCAGTACCACATCATGGAAACATTGCTATGACTACTACTACAATACCCAACATGGAAAGTGATGCTGTACGTGTCAAACCTGATGGATGCGAAAGCGATGCCACTCGTTATCTTAAACCTTTTCACTTTACTGATTTTCATTGTAGATGTCATCCTCCACGTGAGGAAACCATGCGACTACCACCCTACGGATGTCATCCAACCCTGAGCAAACTACTGCGGATTTCACCTTACCCTCATCGAAATGAACCTGTGAAAGACGAATATTCGTTCCCTTTGCGTTTGCCTGAATAATGCGACTTTAAAAGTCGATTCCAAACCTTCCAATGAAGGTGGCCTAAATATATGGGAGGACCTACCCCCGAAGAATTAGCCAGAGCCGAATTTATCTACTTGGGCGAAGGGGATAAAGTCAAGTGCTTCAGTTGCGGTGTGTCACTTCACCAGGGGGAGAAGATAGATTCCTCTTACCTGGAACATGCTCGATAGTCTCTGCACTGTCACAACCTACCTTTAGTGAGACCCCAGTAATTTCCGGATGGATACTTTACAAGAGAACATTGGTGGTTTGCCTCTAGAGTTGAGAGGACGCATTTACCGAGGGTTTGTCAAAATACAAGTCTAACGCAAAGGACAAATGCATCCGCTACACCACCAATTTTTGAACCGCTGAAACCTAAATGCTATAAGAGGACTGATTTATGTGAAAGCGTTCCAGTGTTCAGACAATGTTCAACTGGACAAGGACCAGAAGACTTTGGTTGCTACTCATCCTACTTCTTACAGGCTGGCCATTCTACACCAAATACCTGAAGAAGAGTTAGAGGATTACCAAATTCTTTTACACGGACTAATCTTGTTTCAAGAGGAAACGTCTGTGCGACGTGTGGCGTGTGAGTTAGTGACTAAATATTTTGGATTCGCTACTGGAGTACGACCACTTCTGTGCAAAAAGTACAATTATTACCTCAAACAAAAGAAAGACATTGCTGTGAATGTCTAGTTTAGAAGAGGACATTCAGAATCTACCTCTAGAACTGAGAGAACACATTTACCGAGAGTTTGTCAAAATACAAGTCCAACGCAAAGAACAATTGCATCCGTTACATCACCGATGTTGGAACTACTGGTACCTAAATGGTATAAGAGGACTGATTCATTTCAAAGTGTTCCATTGGTCAGACATTGATGAATCACGTGAGATTCATAACGTTTTGGATGCCACTCATTCTATTTACAAGGTGACCATAGTACACAGAATTCCAACGGAAGAGTTAAAGGATTACCAAACTCTTTTACAAGGACAAATCTTGGTTCAAGAGGAAACTTCTATGCGACGTGTGGTGTGTGAGTTAGTGACTAAACAATTTTGGTACGGTACTGAAATAAAGCCGATTTTGTTCAAAAAGTACATTTATTACCTCCGACAAATATAAAAAACTGGCTAACATGCCACGACAACAGATTCCGTGGAAGGAAGTCAGTGACAGCATTAAGAATGTGGTGGATTGCCAATGCTTTTTACGAGCAATGTATCCAATGAATTTGGGTTGTCGTGTAGTGTGTGTCTTAGTGACTTGCTTTTTGGGATTTCGTTTACCAGTTGATTCCTTGTGGGCTCGTTACGATCTGTAGTATCAGGTACTATCCCCAAAAGACCATTCCGGAAGGACTCATGGAGTGTGACTGTGCCAAGTGTACAACCTCTAAGAACATGAAAAACTGTCCCTAGGATACCAAAATGTTGTACATTGACTTGTGACATTGATATGTGTGTGTGTGTGTGTGTGTGTGTGTGTGTGTGTGTGTGTGTGTGTGTGTGTGTGTGTGTGTGTGTGTGTGTGTGTGTGTGTGTGTGTGTTTTATCGATGTACTTATCCTTTTGGCTTTTATGTAGTTTTGTATTTCTTGTTGCATTTCAAAAATGTTTTATTGAAATAAACATGTCCTGACAAAAGTATAAAAAAAAACTCTTGTCTTGTCTGTCTTCGTGTCAAAAGTGACATTCCCTGCACTATGGCTACCTCTGCTGTCATTGCTCCCTCTTCCTCCACTTTTAAAGTCACCGACGACAACATAGATCGTGCCAGTTGGGAGGCCTTTTATCTTCTTCATCCCTTTAACATATTAATTGCGGGACAGAGCGGTTCAGGCAAAACCGAATTTGTTAAATGTTTGCTCGAACAAAAGCATCATTTTATCGATTTTCCACCTCAACGTATCGTGTGGTGTTACAAAGAGTGGCAATCGGCGTACAGCCTCCTGCGAGAAAGTCAAGGCGATTTCATCGTGTTTGTGGAAGGCATTCCTGGCGAAGACGACGGGATCTTGTCTGACCCCAGTCAAACCCATCTGGTCATCTTCGACGACATATTAGGAGAAGACGAAGAAGAAATTAAACTGTGGTTTACGAGCAAAGGGCATCATCGTAATGCCCGTGTCATTTACATCACCCAATATTTGTTTCAACAAAGTAAAGCCCAACGCACCATCAGTCTCAATCCTCATTACATGGTCTTGTTTAAAAGCCCTAGAGATAAATCGCAAGTGCAAGGGTTAGCGAAACAGTTAGGAATACCTTGCCTGACTCATGCATACGACGATGCCACTCAAACCCCACACCCTTATTTACTTGTGGATTTAAAACCTACCCACACCCCGATTATTTACGATTTCGTACCCATTTGTTTCACCACTGGTGCCATGACGGAGGGCCTATCGTGTACACGTCCCCGTCGACTTAACAGCAAGAACAAAAGTCTATAAAACCTCGAACACTTTTGGTCTGTCTCACACATCGTCATCATGACGTCCCTTCAGTCTCATCTTTCCGTCAAATTGATTTGTGGCATGTACGGCATCAGTCCCGAAAAAAATCCACAAATACGTGCTCGTGTCTTAGATGCCAGTCTCAGAGAAGTCGTACAATGGTTTACAATGACAGAATGCAAGGCATTATTCACATTCCACATCAGAACAATCTCTTTCTTTTTTAGAGAAACAAAGGATCCTTGACGCAACTGGCTGACCCCCGCATCGACGCTCAAACCAAAAAGCAAATCATTTTGAAACCTGGAAGTAGCGGTTCTCTAGGAGGTGTCTTCATTTGCTCCCTTTTAAAATGGGATCCAAATGCCCCCAAAGTCCTCCCCAAGAAAAAGCCACTCACCGACAAAAAACGTATCCAGAAGAAAAAAAGCAGTGGTGTCAAAACCAGGTCACAGCCTCAGAAAAAAAGTCTCCAGAAAAAGAAAAAGAAAAGCCCCGAGAAAAGACCACAGACAACAGTTTCTACCCGCAAGAGAGGCACTGCGGCCAGGACGCAACCTTACATCCCCAAACCAGGACCTGCATCGACGGTGACCGCGTCTCCAGTAGCCTCATGTTCTTCCACTTGTCCGTTGCTGGTGATGCCAGCCATACCCGATTTGACACCCATTCTTCCTAATTTGATGAAACGATGGAAACCCGTGTCTCCAAGAACTTCTCCTCCAGCGATGACACTCTCCTCCTCCACCACCTCTTTAGCCGCTGCGGCAGCTGCTCACAAAGTATCTGCCCCCAAAATCAAAGTCCAAGAGAGATCGGGCATGTTACAGAGTTTACTGTATTTATCCAAGAAAGAACTGTCCCGATTTAGCCCGTTGTGAACCTCTCCAAGACGTTTCATGCATGTCATCAAGTTCATACGACGTAACGATGATCTCCTGTCCTAAAAGGAAAAGGAAAAAGAAAAGAACAGTCTTGTTATAAAAAAAATCGCTTAGCCAAGCATCGACGTCTATCCCAGAAAACACCCCATCGTCCAAAGAAAAAGAGGAGCAACCAAAGGGAGGGATTTTTTAATGATATAGTCAAAGAGGACTCTGGAGTCAACAATCTCAGACATGACATTTGGAATCTGATGGAAGGACGAAAACTGGCTTTAGTGCCTTACAAACGATGGATGGAATTCCATCGTTGGCAAGAACAACGGACCCCGCATTTACCTCACAATCCTCATTTGACGGAGATGTCCCAGTTACAACACGAACTGCAATCGTTGATTTGTCATAAGCGGAAAAATCGCAACGGTATGGTCAAGTTTTGTAACGATTTCGACTCGTTCACCAGATAGCTTTAGACGAAACAGCTCCGCCAACTCTGAAAGATTTTAAGTCCTTGATGAAAAGTTCATCACCATCACCACCAGTGACCACGACATACACAGCCCCAAGGATGCGTGAGGAAGAAGAGACACAAGACGTTTTTCAAACAATGTCAGCAGCTCCCATTCCTAGTATGACTGCAGCGTCCTTGTCCTCCCATCCCCCACACCCCAACAAGAAGAACTTAACGCTTGGGTTAAAAAGATGATGTCCACCCCTCCTTCGAAAGAAGTCAAAAATAAATAAGGGAAACCAGAAGTGAAAAAACAAAAGAAAACAAAAGGCATTCCATTAGCACCACCACCACTACCCTCAACTTCTTCTCCGTGGCAAATCAGACACGTAAAGCCGTTTCCAAACCACCACCACACCCCATGCAGAGTAGCATCAGTGAAGAGTGGGTGACCTATTAAAAATGTCCTGATGGAGAATGTGCTAGCCAGTATTTACTACGATCCAGCCTATCCTGCAGATTATGGAGGAGTTCAGAAATGGTATCGTGCTGCCAAAACCTGACTGAACATGAACAGGGAAGTGTTAAAAGGAACGTTTTACTTGCCCGAGTTACAACGCGTGACCAAAAAAGAAGACGAAGTGTACGATATCGAAAGCATTCTCGATCGAAGAACCCGTAAAGTGGGAAAACGGCGTGTCCAGGAAGTCAAAGTACGTTTGAAAGTATATCCGCCCAGTTTTGATTCTTGGATCGACGCTTCGCAAGTCATCGACAATAAAAAGAAGTGACCATCATGCCATTGAACACAGCCTCAACCACAACCGCACTGACAACTCCTTCACCGAGTTCTTCTGTGCAAGATCTACAAAACCAACCCTTGTGGGTGTGGTGTGGAGAACGTGTGCATAAAATGCAAATGTCTTTTTCTGCCAAATCTTTGTGGTGTATTGTGTCATCGGTGCTGCCATTGCTAATTTGAGTTTGCAACAAGAAGACATACAATTGTGGACTATTTTACTGAGCAGTTGCATCGGTTACCTTCTTGCCAAACCGTCCCTGAAATACCCTTCCAACGGTAACAACGAGTCTTGTGCCAAACGTCAGTCACTCTCCCAACAATCACCACCCAAACAACAATAACAACAATCCTCTTTTAGATACTCCTCTGGCCTCCAGTGACCTCTCGGACAGTAGAAATCAGGAATTATGAACAACCAATTTTTACTTAACGTTACACACTGACAGTTCTATGGATGTGTTTCCCAAAAACACATTATGCTGTTACATGGCCAAATTACCTCAGGCCATCCAATTATGATTACAAAAACCATTGGGAAGTGGCTTTGGTGGAAATCATTCACCCAGCACAAATCTTAAACCTCACAGAAAATCAAACGAAGTTCTTGTTCGAAATCCGGAATATACAAGTACAAGAACACTTGGATAAAACCGATCCTGGTTTTTACAAATCCAACACTCAATCACAAACTAATTCTCCCCTGAGCCCCGATGAGAAGAAAAATCAGGAAGGCTATTATTTTAATGGTCAACATTTGGTGGAAACGATTGCTACTTTTTTCGACATGCAGTTTGATAAAGCCATGGCCAAACATAACAAACCTGTCACGATCGAGTACCTTAAAGTGACTCGTCGCCTACTAATGAGATTTCCGGATACCCCAGTGTTGTCCATCACTTTTAATCCCAGTTTATTTGATATATTTTGTGGAGAGAAAATCACCTTATCTACTGGTCAGATTTCGGCTGAGATCAGCATTTTCAGCAACAGCCGATTTTTAAAGTTATTTCGTCGACCGGTAGAATTGAATGAAGGATTAAATTTGCTCTTTGTGTACTCCGATGTGGTGGAGTACAACGTGGTGGGACACACCTCCGCGCCGTTACTGGGAGTCATTCCTTTCAAAGTGGAATCTATCACGAGCGCTGAGCAGGAAGGTAGAAACACCTATCACGTTCACCTCGAATTTGTACATCCTCACTATTTGCCCGTCAGTAAGTCGTATTTCGACACTGTCAACATTGCAATAACAGGAGATCCTGGACAAAATTTTCCATCCTCCAAAGGAAACGTCACGGTTAAACTCCACTTTCGAAAATGATTCTCCAACGACTTGTAAGTCATGTATCCTTTATACCGAGGAGTCTCTCGACAGCGAGGACATGGTTTAGGAGATATGCTGAATCAGCCTTTCGTTCAGTGGCACCCGTTTTGAAACCGATGGTGACACGAGGATTGCACGCCTTGAAAGATGCCGCTCGGAAGAAAGGCGAAGAATTTCTCCGAAATGTCATCATCGACAACAAAACCCCAAAGAAGCTTTCTTGAGAACAGGCAAAAATACATTCTGGTTCGACGAGAAACTCCTATAGATGCCTTGGACGCTACCGAATCAGTCCTTCCTACTTCCCTGACGCCATAGCAAGGACAAGGCAGAAAGAGACGAAGACGAAGACACCCCTCCAGAAGCCTACACATTTCCAGAGCTAGAAAGACTATCAAGAAAAGAAGAACAGACCGAGACTTAGACGTCTTTGATTATTAAAAATCACAGAGAGAAAGAAAAAATGATGCACGAGAGTCTTGTTCCAAGTCGGGACTGGATCTGTTTGTCATGCCGCACACTACGATAACAATGCAAGAATCCCATTGGGTAGAATTTCATCCCGTCTTCTCATCGAGTTTGAAATCAAAGGACAGCCCGAAGATTACATCGACCTGAATAGCAGTTACTTGTACTTGAAAGTCAAAGTGATCAATAAGGATGAAACTAGTGGTGTCAAAGGTGAAGAGAAAGTAGTTCCCGTCTACAATTTCATGCATTCCTTGTTCAGTGGAGTGGATTTGGATTTGAATAACAAACTTGTTAGCAGTAGCATGGATACTTACCCGTACCAAGTGTACCTGGAAAATCTTTTGACGTACGGAAAAGAGGCCAAGAAAACTCATCTGGATGCTTGCGTGGTACAAAAACTTGACACAGCAGGCGAGTTTGACAACACCGATTTGCTGAAAAAAGGAGAAACGATCAATGACAAGAATGTGGGATTCATCGAACGTCGGGAGAAAATTCTGCAAGAACGTAGTTTAAAACCGATGGATCGTTTTTATTGCCACATGTGGCTGCAAGAAAAGTATTTGCTGAACGGTGTGGATGTCTGCCTGAGACTGAATCGCAGCAGTGCCGCTTCCATTTGATTGATGGTGATGATGACAATTATAAAACTAAAATCGAAGAAGCCCGACTTTACGTGGAAGTGTTACATAAAGTGGCAAACTATATCAGTCACACGTTGAGCAGAATGACCGCCAAGCATCCGATACGACGCGTGAAAGTGAAAACTTTCACCATTCCCGCTGGACAGCGATCCATGATCGAAGATCAGCTGTTCCAAGGACAGCAGTTGTCTAAACGTTTAATCATTGGCATCGTCGAGAATGAAGCTTTCAACGGAGTCCCAGTAAGATTCCTTTAAACTTTTATCACTTTGACGTGTCCAAAATCGAAGTCAGTCGCGATGACAAGACCTTGTGTACCAGATCTTCTGAACCTGACTTTTCTCCCAATAAGATGAATTACTTGGGGTCGTACTTGCCCCTGTACGAAGCCACCGGACTGTTAGGGACCAACAGTAGTCCCGATATTACGTACGATGATCATGCAGGAGGTACGCGTTGTGGGCTTTTGATTTCACTCCAGATCAAGGCAGCGACGAGGGACATTTCCACCTTATAAAATCAGGCCAAATTCGTGTGGAAATTCAGTTTGCTAGTCGAGGCCCTGATAAAACGGTGAACCTCAACCTGTATGCAGAATTTGATAATACGATAGAAATCAACAGTTTGAGAGAAGTCGTTCTAGAAGCTATGGAAGATTCTTATCCTTCTTTGAATAGTAGAGACACTTTGGAAATGGAATTGGAGGATATGGTGGAAACAGAACCATTCACCAAGAAAGACAAAGACGAAGAGGACGTAGTGGTCATTTCCAGATGGCCAGAACAAGAACAACATTTAGTCTCCTGTTTTGCTAAATATCTGGCTGAAGAAATTACAGCGTTGATCAAGAAAGATTGCTATGGATGTCAAACGACCATCCCAGTCAAATTCAGCACAATAAATGTCTGATGATAAGTCAAGAAGAAAAATTGGGCGGGTATCTGGGCGACGCTTGGGATCTCATCTCGGAAGAAGCAGTGTTGCATCAGTGGTATAAAGACTTGCGTGATCATTTCTGCACTCCAATGACTGCTCTAGAGATCGCATCGAAGCTCTCTTGGCACAGAGTACGAAGACGGAGCTAATAGACGTTTACTTGTCAGAGATTTTCAGGCGAAAGGTCAGGATTGAATTGACCACTTATCATTACCTGTGAAGAAAACAAGAAATAACAACAAAACAAAACATTTATACATGGGAACTTTATTACCTTTTGAACAACAGTTCGTACACTTGGAATCCTGTCGTGTGCGCTAAAGATGAACTACCTCATCGCAAACCTAAAGACCATCAAGTTTATGTTATCAACACGGACGACAGTCATATCCCTGGAACCCACTGGATAGCCGTCTACATTCCCCAAGATGCCAATATGGAGTATTTTGATTCGCATGGATTACCACCTTTGGAAGATAACATCATCGGCTTTATGAGAAGAAATGCAAAGACGACTCGCTTCAATCATGTGAAATTACAAGGCACAGATACTATGGTGTGTGGACAATATTGTGTGTATTTTCTCCATCAACGCAGTCTTGGATATCCCTTAAAACATTTAGTGACTTATTTCTATCGTGACTGTTCTAGAAACGATGGAAAAGTAGATAGATGGCTTTGTGACCGTTATGGCTATCTCGTCTTTAGCTAGGAAACGTTGTGTACATCAAAGGCCCAATGACTTTCATTCGTGGAAATCTAATTTGATTTCACAACGTTGTCAACCTTGTCAAAAATAGTTTGAACAATTGTTATATGATGTGTTGGTTGTTTGTTTATTGATTGAATAAAAAATGTTATTTGATATTGTATGGATTGTTATATTGTTAGTTATTGATGGTTTGTAAGCTAAATAAAAATGTCGTATTTTGCAAACATGTGTCTGTCGTTTGTTTTCAAAAAACACTGTGAATGCATGCTCTTTGACTTCTCTCTATCCTTCATCATGAAATCAGCTATATAGCGTTTCTACCCACTCAAAACCAGTAGGGTTTTTTTTCTATCGCGTTCGCGCTTGAGCCATATAAAGCGTGGCGGTCTCCAGTCTGACCATCCATGGTTGATTCGTCCACCTATGAAGATGCCTTCTAATTTACCTAAACTGAACAAAACCTACGTGAATTTACATCGTGTCAGGCAAAACCTAATACCCAAGCCTGATGAGATACAAAATTTCAGGATGTTCAAAATAGCCCAAGACCTGATAGAAGAGGTGTTTAAAGAAGAAATCAAGAAGGAATAAGAGCAATGGACCGAGAAGTATAGGCTTCAGAAACAGCAGAGAGAACAGCAACAGCAGCAGCAACAACAACAGCAGGAGCCAGAGTGAGGATTTGTGGACTGCCGAAGAAGTAGACCCTATCCTATGGGAAAGCCTGCAGCCATATGGGGACGCAATCTTAGACGAAAACAAGATTGTCATAACCCCGTCAACAAAACAGCCCTTTTCAGGGCTACCCCAACCATCTAGAAAAGAGATACATGTCAAATTACCAAAATATTTGTCTGTCTTTTTGTGTTTGTTAGTTAAAAAATAGAAGTGTGCCTAAAAGCACTTCGTTCTCTGACTTGTAAGATATTCTCTGTGTGTTTTCGATAGGTAGGAGTGGTAATAAAATATGTTTGTAGGTAACAAAATTGGACCTGAGTGTTTCTTTTAAGTCCGTGCGTTCCATGTGATGGATAGTAAAGTAGGTATTGTTAGAATCTTTGTGTAAGGTGATGCTTTCCTTCACGTCCGTAAGCGCTTCAGGCATATAAATCGAACTGTTCGTCAGTCTGGCTACCCATCGTTGACCAGTCAACAGTGACAAAATGAGTAGAATCACCAGGTTTCTTGACCTCCAAATGCACCTGTAGTATGCCAGACGTTTATTGGATGAGCTGGCCATGGAGGTGGTACAGGAGGAAGCCAGGATAGAAGAGGAGGATGAGGAGAGGAAAAAGAAGAAAGAGAAGGAAGAGAATAAAGAAAGCATACTTCCACACCTCATACTTAGCCCTTTGTGTGAGGTCAAGCCTGAGGTGAGGACGCCTTCACAGCCATTACTAGCACCACGGCCACAACAACGGCAGCCACAACCAGTACCAGTCCCCCTAACAGAAAACTGGGAAGAGGAGTTAGTAAGAGAGCGAGAGCCGCAGCTCATCATCCCCGGGTCTGGCGTAGAAGACACAGGGAACAAGTCTTCACTATCCCTCAAAGTGAAGACTGGGATAGTGGAGCCATTCAACCCCTTCGCCTCTGCGATCCCAAGAGCAAGACTGAACTAGGAGAATGACTGGAGCCGCCGTTGTTTCTGTGGTGCCAGGTCTGGAAGGTGCACACATTAAGAGGTGCATTTGGAGTTTTTTTGAAAACAAACAGCCCTTCTCAGGGCTATCCAAATCTCTAGAAAAGAGAGACTGATCAATTGGCAATCATATATTTTGTGTGTGTGCTTGTATGCGTGCGCGTGCGTTTGTGTGTGTGTGTGTATTTTTGCTTGTGTTTGTGTGCGCGCGTACGTTTGTGTATATGTATTTGTGCTTTTTTTCCCTTAACAAACCCTTGTCCCCAAACTAAATAATATTTTGTGAATGTAGCGTAGTGTGACTATAAACATTAACTCCTTTGCAGATGTGATTGAAGGTAATGGTGTGTTTTGTAGATAAAAAATTACCTTCTCTACTATGTATTGATAGAAAGTATAGTGGTTTTGTATAACAATTTATTTTAGGTTAGCATTCTCATCACTGTGGATTGTTTTGGTAGATGATATGGATAGTTGGTAAGAGGGGATGTTTTCCTTCACGTCCGTGCTTGAGACATATAATATATCGTCATACCACCAAAACCGAACAATGGAGGAAAAAATATCAGCTATAACCAAGCTTCAAAGGATCATCACAACACAATACCTAAAAACAACACGCCAACAACCATTCGAACTCCAACACCATCAAGCAGACAACAGGAATCACAACGCCCCTTACCTACCCAACAAAGGCCCCGTGCTAACAAGGGACAAAAAAAACCCCTCAGTATAAAAACTACAATAAACCAGCACTACTCCCAACACCGCCAATCACATTAGCAGCAACAACACCAACCAAGGTAAATCCAAGTAGACACCGAACACAGGACACGTGACAACACCATGACCACCAACGACAACAAAAAAAAACCAACGCCAAAACCAAGAAGTGTTACAACACCACACTACCCAATACCAACATTTCCGGCAACTCAATATTTACTAGAAATAAGGAACGAACTAAAACAAAAAAAACCTACCAAGACAAAATCAGGAAGGAGGACTTCTGCCGGTCCCTAATAGATCTACTAGAGAAAATTCACTCCCCAACCAATTAATAGCTGCACAAGTAGCAAACATCACAGAAACACCAACGACACAATTATGGAACACGACCACAACAGACCGAGAAATACCAACTATACTAACTACGGTTCACAATTCATCATATGGCAGTGGAACTGCAGGGGGCTAATTGCAAACCAGGGAGAACTTCAATCAGCCATCAATGCAGAAAACAGCAAACCGGATATCCTATGCCTACAAGAAACCCACCTACATCAGAACAAAACAACACCGAAAATTAAAGGATACGATCTCAGCTTCCACAAATACAGGACCGACGGGAAAAAAGGAGGAGGTATCGCCATATACATACACATAACTCTCAACATCATCACAGAGATCAAAGACAAAGGTAACAACAGCATCATCTGCGGAGATTTCAACGATCACAACATAGACTGGGGAAGCGGCCATACGGACACCAGAGGAGAAAACATCGACAAATACGCCAATACCAACCAAATGATAATACTCAACACAGGCACCCCCACTAGGATAAACCCGGCCAACGGAAAATGTTCAGCCATAAACCTCACCATAGCGACACCACTCATTGCTCAGATCACTGAATGGGAGGTCATGCAAAAAAAGTACTCTTGGTAGCGACCATTTCCCTATTCGCACAACAGTTTACCTACACAACTCTAAGGAGCAACAAACCAGCATACTAGAATGGAAAACTAATAAGGCAGACTGGGACACCTTCCAGACCATCCTAAGGACAAAACGTATAGAGGACCTACAAAGTACTGACACAACCCTTTACTACAACAACATCACTCAAGCAATCAACGACGCTGCACAGGAAAGTATGCCTAAAACAAGTGGAAAAACAGGAAAAAGACCATTCCATGGTGGGATGAAAATTGCAAATCAGCCCTAAAAGCAAGAAAAAGCACTAAATCGCTTCCTACATACCAAACTCTCCACCGACTTCATCACCTACAAACAAATGGAAGTGAAAGCAAGAAGAACAATTAAACAAGCCAAAAAAGCCTCTTGGCAAGCTAACTGCTCTACATTCAATCACTGCAACAGTAATCACACTCAAACCTTCATCCAACAACACCAAGAGGTGGAGTAAAAATACCCACATCACTTTAAGGACCAGACTGAGGAGATAACCAACGAGAAATCACCGCTCAACGACAACTTCCAACTGCAAGAATGGCACAAAGCGCTCCGCCACAAGAAATCCACTTCACTGGGAGATGATAATCTTGGCTACGAAATCTACAAACACCTACCTGACAACATGCAACGGATTATCCTCGATTTAAGCAACCTCATCTGGAACACTGGCAACATACCTACCACCTGGAAGCAAGCCATTGTAATAGCGATTCCAAAACCAGGAAAAGATCCCAAACTTACCTCATCCTATCGCCCAATTTCACTCACCAACACCATCTGCAAAATTATGGAGACGATGATCAACAACAGACTCCTACACCATCTCGAACGAAACCATCTACTCACGGAAAATCAAAGCGGATTTAGGCCCAAACAATCTACCATAGACCAACTCACCAGACTTGAAGCCGACATCAAACTCGCTTTCAACGCACCAAGGAAAAAGAACCGCCATCTCATAGCCATATTCCTCGGCGTAGTAAAGGCCTTCGACCTAGTATGGACCAAGGGGCTAATTGCCAAACTCAAGCAATATGGAATAAAAGGACAAATGTACCGCTGGATCTCCAACTTCCTCACAGGAAGACGAATTAAGACCCGGGTAGGAGATGCATACTCCGAAACATACACATTGGACAACGGAACACCACAAGGAAGTGTGATAAGCCCCACTCTATTCAACCTTATGGTCGATAACCTAGGAGAATACCTACATAGCACCATCAACCTATCTCAATTCGCGGATGATAGCGGAATCTGGAAAGCAGAAAACCACAACAACAGACACCACATCACACAGATACAACAAGGACTGGACGACATCACCAGATGGGCGAATAACTGGGGCTTTAAAATCTCAAGTACCAAAACTGTCGGGATGCTCTTCTCCCGCCCCAACAACCGAAAACCCAAATACCCGCAACTCTACCTACAAGGC
Source organism: Megalonaias nervosa (assembly GCA_016617855.1). Classification (NCBI taxonomy): domain Eukaryota; kingdom Metazoa; phylum Mollusca; class Bivalvia; order Unionida; family Unionidae; genus Megalonaias; species Megalonaias nervosa. The sequence continues at coordinate 15,575 of JAECUM010035854.1, forward strand.
ACACCCATCCAGTTCGTAAAACAAACACACTTCCTGGGATTACTACTAGATGGACAACTCACATGGAAACCACACATCGAAAATCGCGTCCAAAAATCAAAACAAGATATCAACTTGCTGAAACATCTCAAAGGAACTACATGTGGAGCTGATCAACCCATACAACTTATGTTATACCAATCATTAATTAGATGAAGATGGGACTACGGCTGCCAGGTCTACGCATCAGCCAACAGCAAACTACTATCCCAACTGGACTCTCTTCAATACAAAATTCTCCGTCTATGTACTGTAACACTACCCAACACATCACTTCAAGAGTTACAAATACTAACAGGAGAACTACCCCTACAACTACGCAGAGAGGAACAAATCCTAAGACATACCATCAGGAACTCAATACACAGCGACGCAAACCCAACTAAGGTCCTAAGTAAGCTATGCGAAAGAACATTCAATCGAAAACTTGTACCAAACCCACCAGCAAGCAAGAAAGTCCATACCCTCTGCGCAGAACTCCAATTAACTGACATACAAGCGGAGCAACGGCAAATCCAGGACCCCATCCCGTGGAGAAATAATACCCAAAAAGATCAACCTCCTTGCACAAACATTCGGAACCAAACAACAAAATCCCTGCAAGATGCTACTTGACATTCAAAAACTACTCCAGGACCAATATACGGAATACATTAAAATATACACGGACGGATCTAAATCCAAGGAACCTAACAGAACGGCTGCAGCAATCATGGTACCAAAATAACAAATACAAATTGGAGCTCGACTTCCAGATGACTGCTCCATCTACACAGCCGAATTTTGGGCAATCAACGAAGCACTGAAATGGATCAAAACTCAAACCCAGCAGCTCCATGTTATCATCATGGATTCTCTCAGCGTCCTCAAAACCCTAGAAACAGGTGCAACACGAAGCAGAGCAAATATGCTAGATGATGTGATGCAACATATTCGAGAACTCGAGACAAATCAACACACCACTGAATTCCTCTGGGTGCCATCATACATAAACCTCCCCGGGAACGACAAAGCAGACACAGTGGCAAAAAAGAACCTCCAGAAGAACCAAACACATTCCCTCACCTACAGCGTCCAAGAACTCTACAGTCAGGTTCGACAGAAAATAAACACAAAATGGCAACACATATGGAACAACTCCAAGAAGGGAAGACATCTGCACCAACTACAAAAAGAAGTATCCAGGAAAATCATTACCCCAAAGGACATAGAAGTTATTGACTTAAGGATTATCAACAGAATCATGATAGGAAAACCACCACTGAAAGGCAGCATTGGATGGTACCTCAAAGACCAAGGGAACCAAACAACCAACTATCCTCACTGTCCAATAGCAGAGACGCTCGACCACATATTCAACACATCTGCCACCTACAATGTGCAGCGGAATAGCTTCCAAGAAGAACAGAAACGCATTGGATCACCAACAACATACCCAGAGATATTGGATAAGACCAAGAACACAAATATAGAACTTACCTACAAAAACGTCATCTCGTACCTAAAGGGGATCCAAAATCATGGTCGCTTATAAACAAAAAGAAAAACAACCAGCAACACAACAAACCAGGACTATGACAATGAGCCTAGACGCACGACTCAGAGCCAAGCACTACGAGCCATCCAACACGCCAGCACCCACTTATCCTACTAACCTATTAACCAGACTTAACAATTAACAATTAATCCTAATATACTTACCTACCAGACAACATACCAACAACAGGACCAAGACTGAAAAGGGGACTATGGCAAAACGCCAGCTACAAAACAAGTCCCCAAACCAAACCAAAAGGCATAAGGAATCGAAATCCAATGGTAACGACGAAAGAACCAGGACTACTAGACATCATAGCAATGAGAACAACAGGATTAAGCTGGACACAGGGTAAGTAAAACAACATGCAAACACAAAAGGATTATGACAAAACGCCAGCTAAAAAGCAAGCCCTGAAATCAGCCTTAAAAGGCACAAGGAATTGAAAACCAAACGCAACAACGAGGGAGCCAGAAATACCACTGATCAGATTCAACTAGGAAAATAAGACTATGCCACAAGGACCAACTAACGGGCAAATCTTAACTAAAATACCAAGACAAAAGGTTACATAATGGCACTAGCAACAACAAGAGAGGCAGGACTATGGCAACAACTGCCAAGTCAAAAGGCGAGTCCTAAAAGGGAACTTACACACATAAGGAATCGAGATTCACCTTTAACAACAAGGGGGTGCACAGCGCCACAGACGGACACCAATAAGTTTAATCGGAAACACAGTCGCGTCGAGGGACAGGCAAGTATAACAGGGCAAACAGGACCAAGACATCAAAAGCCAAC
>JAECUM010035856.1:0-36273 GCA_016617855.1 Megalonaias nervosa
TTAATATCTGTTTATTGCCGGATCTGTGCTTCACAACATTCCAAGTGTGTTAATATGTTTTATAATCTTATATGTGGGAACTGCTACACTACGAGCCGTTTTTAACATATGTTATAGTCTGATCAGTGGAACTGCTACATTACATGCTGATATATTGATATCTATGTATAGTCTTCTCTGTCGGAACTGCTACACTACATGCTAAATGTGTTAATATACATATTTAGTCTTATCAGTGGGAACTGCTGTACTATGTGTTAAATATGTCAATTTCTCTAGCCGGATCAGTGGAGATCTGCTACACTGCTTTTAATGCGTTAACATCTGTTCCTAGTCTGATCCTAGTCTGATCCATGGGGAAATACTATACTACCTACTGAGTGTGTTAAAATGTCATTCAGGTCTGATCAGTGGGGAACTGCAACACTACCTGCTAAATGTTTTAATATATGTTCATAGCATGATCAGTGAGGAACTGTTGCATTAACTTGCTTGCTGTTTGATACTCATTTGACATTAACAGAGACCATAATTTAAGGCCCTGATGCAAGAAGTGTAGGCTAGAAATGATAAACCACATATATTGGTGAAGAATGTTTATTGAATAGTCTTTCTACTGGTTTTCAGCCAGGAAACAGCCATCACAAGTTCAATATCATTCTACATTTTGTTGCTTCAGCAAGTCTCAGCTCGCAGCCTCTGATATCATCAATACACAGTGCCAAATCCATTCCATGTATTACTGACAAAAGAAACATTATCATGCATTTAAATCAAGGAACGTTAGGGAGTAAATACTGGTGAACGAGTAAACAATATAAATAATATATAAAGAGTGTACCCTTCGACAATATCAATGAGACTTCCTGTCAGTAAGTGAATTTCGTAGATAGATAATAACATGTCAGATCGTGATCTAACTGGTGAGCGTGTTAGTGAGCTAGCTGATGGGTTAGTTGGTGATTTAGTTAGTGATTTAGTTGATGAGCTAGTTGGTGAGCTAGTTGGTGAGCTAATTGATGAGCTAGTTGGTGATCTAGTAGGTCCAGAATGAATGAACCTAATGAATGAACCTAATACTTTGCAGCTTTCATAGAATTGGTTAAATTAGCCTTCAATATAACAATACCATCCCAGATCCTACTTTACAGCTTCAAATTAGGATGTATACTTAATTACTTTGTGCAACGTCTGTATAGTCAATAATAATAATAATAATAATAATAATAATAATAATAATAATAAGAAGAAGAAGAAGAAGAATGGTAATGTTACTGCAAGCACTATACATGGTGTATTCTATTACTGAAAGTATTGGGGGAAATCCCCCCCCCCCCCGGTTTAGATCAATGGAGGAAATTTGATAAAGAAATGGGCAGATTTAATGACATATCATAGGTGGATTTGTACATATAAAGTGGCATATGGTTATATTTGGTCGATTTATAGTTCCAATATTGAGAAATGAATGTGAATACCACAAAAGCCTATCAAAAATTGACACTGAATATACCCAATGATTGTCTTGTTATGGGTCAGAGTTATACTGACATGGACCTTTTATTCCTGAAATCATCAAGCGTCATTGTTGTAAGCAGGAGGTAATACTCTGTAAAGTTCACTGAAGTTATGTTTAGTAGAAATCAATTATGCAAAACGTGTTTCCCCTTATAGAGTGAACAAAACTATAACCTTTGACTTTAAGATGCCACAATCAATATGCCTCTGTGCTTGATCAAGGACACGATTTGTAAAGTAGAGATTTAGTTATTGCATGGAAACCATTTTATTTTCCCCATCAACAGTTGTCTTCCATTTGGACCTTTGTATTCCCAAATTAACTGACTTCTTTGCGTTTTATAATGTGCTACCCATCGGCAATGATTGATGACGGTATGTGAAGCAGACTCAAGTTACTTCATGTCAACCACTTTGATTTGGTTGGTCAAATTCACTTGGACTATTTACTGTTTAAACAGCATATAATTTGTTCTTTGCACAAAACAGCGCAAAACCCATCTGAAAATTTTATTCAAGTTATGTAAAGCAGAACACCAGTTATTGCATATAAACCATATTGCAATGATAAATTAACGATGACATTTTATTCCTAAATTTCCAAATCAGTAGAGTTCTTAGTATCCCATAGCAATGAACCTGCAGATCTTGGGTCCTGGATGTGAGACAGAACTGAAGTTATCCAGAAGCCAAATTGTTAATAGATAAATGGATGGATGTACATGACCATTCTAATATATCCAACCATACGGCAGGAGTATAATAAAATTAAATGCTGTTATCTCTTTTGAACCTCAACTTAAATAGAAATTTAAATCAGGAAGTAATTTATTATGTGCATAAAACAGATGCATTTATTGCTGTGATAGTATAAATCATGTAGGCCTGATGAGAACGAGACGATATGGTTCTGCATGTCACTGGTACATCTGTATTCCCCTCCGTGTCAGATTATACAACACCATACTAGAGCTGAATGCTCATTTGCTCTAGCAAGTACACGAAGATCACAGTTAGAAGAAGAGAAGAGTTCTGTAAGAGACTATACTGAAGGAAAACAGTCACAAAAGAAAATAATGGAAAAGAGAGTCTTTTCAAAAACATTGTATTAATGGAAGCAATATCCTCAGAACAGCGGTATGCTTCACAATGGGGTAATCGATTGAATGAATCCTACATATAAGTGTATGTTGTGGAATGCAACCAGTCATTGAAGAAAATCTGTCACTGAGCAACATATTGATACTCTTTCTGTATAGGTTTATTATATATTATAAAATGGGACCAAAGGCTAGTAAAATCAGATAATAACAAAAATAGTTATGGCCAGGAACAAAGGAATTTTCGATCTTACTTGTTATAAAAGATAAATGTGAATTGATCCTTGTGCTTCTAATCCATTCAGATCGACAGTATCCCACTCTGTCACATTTCTTATCTAAAATTGTTTCAAAAACTAGTTTGGGTTAGATCTATTTTCAGAATTACTGAAACTTGAATTAACACTATGTATTATTAAGTGTAAAATAGATGTGGATCAGGGTACTCACCTGACAGGTGAAACTGGTCAGCTGATATCTTGGAGTTCTCCAAGGTTGGTCCCACACGATCACATCACATTTTTGCTGTTACAGGAAAAAAATTATTCTCCTGGATTAGATGCTCTCTTCCACTTTTTTAGTGTTCAGACTCTGACAGACTCTTTTGTGAACAGTTTGTATTGTCTACGATAGGAAGTACTTACCAGATACTAGTAATTAACTATTTGTTTATTGTTGTTGGACAAAAATTGTGATGGCTTTCGTGGATTTTGGATTTCAGTTTTAATGAATTTCATGATTGTTGATGTCTGTGTGTGTGTGATTTAGATTTTAACGTATATTTAACAATTTGTCAGCGATATCGCTACGACGTCTGTAGTATGGAAGGTTATAGTGGTATCTAGCATTGGGGAATCATGCCGCAGACATGTAGCATCATGGCCCACCCACTCCCATTGTCCTGACACCAGGCCGACCAGTCCTAACACTAACCTCTTAATGCTGAACGCCAAGCGAGGCAGCTGGTAGTGTCATTTTTATGTTATTGGTATGACTCGGCTAGGGTTCGAACCCGTGACCTCCTGCGTCCGAGGCGGACGCTCTAACCACCAGGCAACCAGGGTGGTCTTATTGTTGATGTCAATTATGATGGATTTTGTGGTTGTTGGATATCAGTTGTGATGGATTTCATGTTTGTTGCGTATCAATTTTGATGGATTTCATGGTTTTGGGATATTGAGTTGCACGGATTTCATGGTTGCTCGATATCAATTTTGATGGATTTCAAAGCTTTTGGGAATCAATTTTGATGGATTTCATGATTGATGGATCTCAATTTTGATGAATTTCATGGGTTTATGATATCAATTTTGACGGAGTTCATGGTTGTTTGATATGAATTTTGATGGATTTCATAGTAGTTTGATATAAATTCTGATGGAGTTAATGACAGAGTATCTCAACTATGATGGAGTTCATGGCTGTTGGATATCAATTTAGATGGATTTCGTGTTTGCTAGATCTCAATTTTGACGGATTTAATTGGTTTGAGATTAAATTTTGATGGATTTCATGGCTGTTGGATACAAAATTTGATAGAAATCATGCTTGTATGATATCGCATTTGATGGATTTCTTTGTTGTCTGATATCTAGTTTGATGTAGTTCTTAGTTGTTAGAAATCAATTTTGATGAATTCTATGGTTGTTGGACGTAAATATGTATGGATTTCATGGTTGCTGGATATCAAATTGGATGGATTTCTTTGTTGTTGGATATCAAATTTAGACGGATTTCATGCTTGTTTGATATTAATATTTGAATTACGTGGCTGAGAAGTATCGATTTTGAAGGTATTCTTGGCTGCAATGAACCATGCTTCCAAAGACTTAATAAGCATTATAATCATTCTGTGAAATCAATACGACCCCTTCCCTAATGGACATACGTGAAAGTATATGTTTTAATATTTTGTCTCACAAAGCAAATATCAGTAACACATACAACAGACTACAGGTTGATAACATGCCGTTGATCATATAAATCCTTTAGCACAGTCAAGTAGATCAATTAGGCAGTAATTGTGGATGAATAATATTTTATAGTGAATCCCTGTAACACAGTCACGTATATCAACCGGGCAGTAACTTTGAGGGAATACTATCTTGTATAGGTTGTCTTGTCTACTTTATACAACTCTACAGGTTAGGAAAGATTAAAGTGTTATGCCGCATGCCGTCTAACACCCTCAAACCCCCCGACATGGTCCTCTTTCGAAAAAAATGATTTTCAGGAAACTTAGCCCCAAAGCTTTTTCAATAACAGAAAGCCCTATATTTCTTGACAACTGCGATATATACCTGTAATTTCGAGTATGTATGAACATTAACGGTCCAGCTCAAAGCTCAGCTAAACATATCCTCGGGGCGTACAGCTCATATAAGGCACTTAAACGGTAAGGTGGTCGAAATAGCCACCTGTCAGAGATTTCTTAAATAGCTGACAACAGCTAGGACTATGTGTCTTGTCAAATTCTGTGGTGAGATAGTTCATTTACCTCATCTGTTTTTACGTAAAGTACACACATTAGAACTAAACAACACACTAGAGCAAATACACATATATCATACACCAAAGTATAGGACGATATCTGGAAAAGATCACGCCAAACAAAAGTGAAAAGGAAACCATCCAAGAGAATAATTGTCTGAGGAGGGGAGTACAACTCATCTATACAATTTAGACCAAGGTGAGGAAAGTCATGAGACCCGAGAACAGGACATAGACGAGTACAAAAAACCCCCCACTTAGGAACATAGAGAAATCCCGGTGAAGATTTATCTCTAAATAAAATTTTGATAAAACTTCTGTTTAATTTTTGTGCAACCCATACATACAGACCTTTGGGGGACATAAAAACATAAGCAACTCTTTATAAAGTTTTGAACCGGGGGAAACACCTCAGAGGTTAATGTATAATACAGTTAAAAGCTTGATTGGGTTTCACATATAAAACGCTATCAGCAAATCCCAGCAAATTTTTTTTCAAAACTATAGGCTGCAAATACCCTGAGGTGGCACAATGCCGCACTGTAACCTAAGTGTAATAACCACGAGTTGGCCAAATGCTGCATCATCTGTGATAAGTTACTAACCATGAGTTGGCACAATGCTGCATTATGCAACACAAGGTAATAACCGTGAGTTGACCCAGTGCTACACTCTTGTAACTAAGGTTTATTAATTATGTGTTGATTGAAAGCTGGGGCATTTTACATTCAGGACTGTAATCATGAATTAGCCAAGAGCTGCAACATTTACTCACATATTAGTAACCAAATGTTGACCTTATGCAATATCATTTACCTTGCGTTGATCTACTGGGCATTTCAGAAGAGTCAGTCCTGTAGTGCCATCGTTTCTGCAGGAGGATGACACTCCAACACTCAATACAAGTTTATAGTTCATTCCAGCCACAACCTGTTGAATATAAAACGCATATTAATTACACTGTATGTCAGACTTATTACCCATTTGAACAAAAACAGGTACTATAAATGTTTACACCAATGCAATCTATACCGAAGCACACACTTACTTAACCTTGACTACGTGCATGGATAATCTGGGGGTTTCCTCTCTTTCTAAAAGAAACGTTCTTCTGTGCATTTAGTGAAAACATAAAGCATATCACAGAAGTTATAATGGCCGCCGAAAGATACTGTAAGGTTATTGTCAGATTTATCTTGATCTTAATAGCTATGGCCTTCACTGAATAGCTATGGCCTTCACTGAATAGCTATGGCCTTCACTGAATAGCTATGGCCTTCACTGAATAGCTATGGCCTTCACTGAATAGCTATGGCCTTCACTGAATAGCTATGGCCTTTCGTTGCCCCATAGTTAAGAAACACGTTCGCCTGGGGAAATGGCACGGAATTTAATTTGAACAGAAATAAATTTAAATATGTTATCACCATCAGCAGCATTATGATAATATTGTTCTCGCTTGTTTGCACAAGTGTCCTTGAACCAATGATAGCGACGTAATTTTGGTTGCAAGACATTTTTATCTGGCAACTATAGAATCGAAATGGTTCATAGGAAACCTGTGAAAGGTAAGCCATGGCAGAACTATGGTTGTCATAGAAGGCACATAACAGCCATGGAAAAGAAACAACTAAAAGCATAACGTTGGTACAGCCTCTTCAAAGTAATAGCTCTACTAATTTTATAAAAATAGTTTAACTCAGTAGTTTTAAAGATGGCATCAACATTATATCGATATGAAGATCACAGGGTGCTTGAAAAACTACCCAAACGTTCCCGGAAAACATTCCTACAAAATATGTTTAACATTGGCTTAATAGTATTGGAAATGTTGAATACGTATTTCCTACATGGATACTTTGATCCCAACAATCAAAATTTGTATGGCTGCAAAGGAATCCACAAATAAAACAACTGGAAGAATATGTTGCAAGAAACATTCCTACATGGTGCAATCAACATTGACTCAGGAGGCAAATAAGATGACAGTTTACGAATGGATACGTATCCTCATAGCTCAGCAGACTCTACCATACAGTTAGCGTGTAAGGAATATATTATTATTATTATTATTATTATTATTATTATTATTATTATTATTATTTGTATTTGTAAGTTAGTATACAGTTTGACTAGAAGAGTTCAACATTTACAAGCATGAATCTGAAGCAGGAAGAATGTTTCAAATTATAAGAAAAGAAATATGGAAGAGTCAGATGAGAAGTTAAGATGAAACCAAACTAAATCCAATTTTTGTTCATTTGCAAATATACAAACCATTGGTTCAACATACCGATACAAAGTTTTAACGTTTCTAACATGAGGCCAATTTTCTAGATGGTGTGAAACAAATTAGCATTCATGCTCTATCCAAATTATGATATTAGAAAGTTATCGAGACATGCTCAACATTGTTTCCGCAAAACATTGCTTGAAAGATTTATTCATGACATCATATATATATATATGAAGAAATCACAACAGCCTGAAAAAATATTTTATAACCATGAACGTTTAACAAATATATGAACACTAGTTTTTATATTTGTTTGTTTTGTTTCTTTTCCTGACGCCCGGCGGTTTCTTATGAACATGATTGTTTTCCTGATTCCAATCAATATTTAACGTTGATCTGATGGGGAGCAGCGACAAAGATGGTTGGACATTGGATGAGCAGCAAGAAGAATGATTAAAAGAAGAGATAAAATAAAGTGTAATCTGGAACTTACTAAGTTTTATTGATAAACCCCACAAAACAAGAAGGATGCACTACTGTTATACATCCAACATGGCTGTAGTACTCATGACGGACGCAAAATTTGCATAAGAGGGAGCTAAGACGCTGTACCTGCTGTTGGGAGCTGACCACTTCAATCAGCATGTTTCTGTTCATAGAGTTTGACTGTTTATTCATCGCATCAACAGCAAAGGCTGCTGCTGCCTTTACTGCAGGGGAGGTACTATCAACGTTGCGGTATCCTCCAATACGCTGCTGGTTTACAGTACGACAATCTGGGGTGCCATTAAGGCCAATGTATTGCAGCCAAGATTGTTCCAATACGGCCACATCACAAAGTGTCTGAAAACGAAATAAATATATTATGTAGTTAACAAAAGTTTAAACAGCAAAACCTAGTCACCTTTGTAGATTGTCACCCATATGGCAAACATTAATGTTTATCAATGAAAATTCCATGGCGATGATTCTGCATTCCATATTGTTCTAATGCCGAGATGGAATTAGGATCTTTGTTAAGATCTACTACTATGCAGATGTTTATTTCAATGCAAAAAAAAATGGAGTTTCCGATGATACACTTGTTACACATTAAACTAATTTTCTTTATTATTACCTGTCCAATAGGCATATAAGCTGATGTTGTAGACCTCTCTAAATATAGATTGGGCACTTTCCATACTTTAAGGTGCCTATTTGGCTTACCGTACACGGTAGAGACACACACATACACACACATGTACGATTGTGTTATGTAATTTTCCTGACAAATGTTTGAGTGTGCCAATGATGTGCTGCATTTTCATTCTGACGTTTCTAAAACACATTGGTAAATTAGTAACATTGAACCCCATGCTAGGACTCCATTTGTAGGTCCTTTATCATCATGAATTTTAAAATGATACGTTGTATTGAAAACCATAAACATTGCCTAGGAAGCGAAGCATGTGACCCATGAAAGTGGAACAACACTAAATCTTTTATATTTATTATGTTGGTGGCCTATAATAAGCACTCACTTGTACTTTATAATAATAATGACCTGTCCATTACCGAAACATAGATTATTGCATCACTGTTTAAATATATAGGGCGGTTCATATGCATTGGACAATTAAGCTAAACCAGTGAAATGACCACTGAAAAAGCATCCAAGACATGTTTCACCTTAAAGGAATAAATATAACTATATTGTATTTTAATCCATTAAAATTTAAAACTCTGGTAGCCGCAGATCAGTTGACATATGGAGTGTGCTTTCTTTTACAATGATAATCCAGGTTATATACCATAAATTAATTATGAAACCAGACCATAACTTTATTTCTGTTTTTGACCTAATCTTATTTTCTCAGCATTCAGAAAACGAAACTTATCCAAGTTCCTTGAATAATCTCTCCACAGAGAGTACCTCAACCTGAAGGACAAGCAGATTATATACTGTAAAAGATACCAAAACACCTCATATGCCATAATTATTAGATAATTCACACCTGAACGTTCAAAAACTGTGAAATTGTTGGAAATCGTGTTAGTTGGGAATCCCTCTAAAGCAAAATGTAAACTTGGGTTCAGTCCCATGTACAATATGAAACTAAAAGAAAATTTCTTTAAATTTGGAAAAAAGTTCAAAAGCTTATAAAATCAACAAACCATTAAGAACGACATCATAGAGCAATTGGGCACAGATTGACGTTATGACCTGGCGGAAACACTTTAAACAAGTGAAATGGAATCCAAATTAGAGTGAAGCAAGTCAGACAATAATTTTGTTTGAAAACACTGTCAAGCAAAAATTATTGTGGTATTAAGAAATGGTTTAACTTAGAGTCTGGACAATAATCATTGCAATAAGTGATATGAAATCCAATTTGCAGTGAACACAATCAGATATAAATGTATGTTTGAAGACACTGTAAGGAATAAATTATTCTGGTACAGTGTACTGGCTTAAATTGCTTGCAATGAAATCAAATAATAATTTTTGTAAATGTCTTCACACCGATTTATTTTCAGAAGGACATAGTGTTAAGAGGCAAATCAATAGTGAAAATTATCTTATGTAAGGGTCTGTGCGTCTCATTAAAGGGTACACATTTCAACTCTATGCCAAATAGGTTGTGACCTTCTTGGGATAAGCAGAATTATAAACCAGGGCAAGCGTTTGTTTGAAAGTCACTTGCCTAGGCCTAAATCTGAAAAACATTTTATTCGAACACTATTTTTTGTACAAGATTTTAATCTCTAGAAGTCACACACATCGTTTCAGCCATCTGTACTGTCGGGAATAGTATAGAAACGATGTTAAAGCTTGAAGAAGTGTCCAATTCTATGGAGATGGTTTAAGGTATTATCATTATTATCTATATCATCATTTCTCATTTTCTAACCAATATTTCATATCTCTCAATCACAATTTCACAAGCAAATTGCTTATCATATTTTCCAGCTCAACTATTTATCTACAACTCCAAGTTATAAATAGACGAAATGATAGCTAGTTCTTATAATTTTTATAATTCCAATTTTACGTTATTTGTTAAATTGTGTAGGTGTAAGAATGGTTAGCTGCTGATTCAGTTTCTAACATGCTTCAGCTGGAACTGAATAGCTTTTAAGTGACCAACTAAACAAACAAACATCCAAAGACTGGCAGTAGACATATGTCCAATATATATATATTAGTTTCTGTCTTCCTTCCATCTGGTAAAATTTTAGAAATCATTAATTGAAAACACTGTATCAGATGAGGTAATGATTAGTTGTGTTCATCTGATTCCATGCACCCAAAGTCTATATTAACAATTTGTAAGCATACGCAAAATATGTTAAAGTGAAACATGGGTTCGTATATCAGTTTGGTTATCCATCCATTTTATCAAAAACGAGTTATAAATGCAGTGAATGATTGTGTAATGTTGCACCTTGAATGAACCGAGGATATATTCTCTCAACCCAAATTGCTTGTGTCCATACGTTTAACAGATTCCCGTATCTTGATTATTATGGGGAGACAGTGGTACATAAACATTATAAAATGTCGCCAGGACAGCTCAGTCAGGTTCCAACAATGTTTGAAGGCGTTTTGAGCTAAGTGCTGGCATTTTCTTGAAATAGCTTGCCCATAAGGAGTGAGTAACAAATGAATATTACAATCCACATTTATTGAAAACCACTGTATGAGCTCATGGCATTATTAAATTTTGCATCTCAAAACTATGAACGACATTTGATCATTGCACACAGATAACAATCAGTGAATAGAAGGTGATAAACCAGTGACAAAAGTTGTTTGCCACAATCAAGAAAAACAAGACAAAACATGAATATATGCTGACCCAGTCAGAACGCAGGGGAGGGGGGGGGGGCATGGTAAACCATATGGGCCTTAAATCATCACGTGCATCGAAAAGCGTCTTTAAAAAAAACTATTCTGAAAATAACAAATATATTTGGTTGTGTTCTTATTTGTCTTCAAAATTTCAATATAAATAGGGCCTGGACCTCTCTCAGCGTCTAAAGGGGCCTGATTATAAATTAATTAGTAACAATATAGTCCAGCAAATCGGTCCCGAAAACGATACTGATACTAATTGTTGTTATTATGACAAATCTCGCCTGTTCTCGCCATACAAAATGTCATGTATACACTTGTCAGCACATATTGGTGTACATTTCAGACACAGGCATTTGTTAAGACTCATGACCTGCGGTTGACTGAACCATAAAATGTTGTCTGAAGTGCACTGGCTAGTAAGTTTATAAGTTTCTCGGATAGTTAACAGGTTTAATACAGAATGTGGAATTCATACGAAACAAAACATGACGTTGATTTATTTATACATTCATTTTAGTATAAGATGTAGCAGAACATTACCATATGAATAAAACACCCAATTAAATATTGCATTTTGTTACCATTAGAATAATGTACTGATGGATAGTGAGAATGACATAGTAACATACTTACAACGTTATTATCAGCGCTTGTGAACTTCAAGGTCAGCTTATAAAGTACGCCTGCCACAACCTGTAACAATATTACCACATTTACAATATCAAGATTAATTATGGAAAAAATCTGTCCCAATGTTTTCTAAAGAATTTACTTGCCATGCATTAGTCGCGAGATGTATATCCGTTTCCTCCAAGGTGATCAGGAAAAGGTTATAGATTGCAAAATACAAAGAATGAGGGAAAAATGGGTATTTTAAAAAAATTTGAAATATTTTTGTACACGATAGATAAACATTTTAAATTTATATAGCACACAATTGTATACCATAAATTGACATATAATTACAACAAGTTACAGCTATAAAATTCAAAGAGAATTTAATCTATCTTGGCATAATAAAATTCAACTAATGGTCCAAAAAGAACACAAAACAATGTTAATTATGCCCTAAAAGAGTTACACAACATGGGAAAAATTCTGTGTGGTGGTACTCGAAAATCAAAACTTGACTTCTTTTAAATATTTCCTAAATCTTGCTAATCTAAGTTTGACTTTTTTGGCAACATATATTTAAATATCAGTTGATCGAGTCAAATGGGTAAACTACCGTCTCTTTACAAATCACCAGTCTACTTGCTTTTCTAGCTAACTGTTATAAGATGAAGCGAATCTGCTCAAAATCGTGATTGAAAGGAAAAACGTAGTTAAGTTATAAACATGCATCCAATAAGTAGATGTAGTAAATCAGTTAATAACAATTGGTACATAAAATTTAATCCACAAATGTTATTTAATGTAATTCCTAATTCCTATGATCATTAAACAAGAGTCTCTAGAATGGACTGACATTCTACTGTCCTAAATAAATTTCCAGGAATTCAAGATAAGACCATTGCTTCCTTTTAACTACTAAGTGTGGAAAACAAATCCGATATTCTTGATAGATTTTATACTTAGACACTGGAGCAGCCATATAGGATGTAAGATTGGCACCATTTACTTTTAGGACACAATTAGAAGACTTTTGGTTGAACCCCGTGCTGATACGGCCAACCATTTAAGAAAATTAGTGACAAAATTTTAATTATGTTTACTGTGGCAGACGTATTTGAGGTAGAATCAGCATCCTTTTCATTTAGGACAAAGCAACATTACAGAAGTAGTCCTCTGTTGTCTCGATGTAGATATGATTTACAATTTAGGAGGAGTAGCCAAAAAAGTGATTTTCAAGGCGGCTGCTATGGTGGACATACTGGATATCAGATGAACACCATTTTCATATCGCACAAACTAGAAATCGTAAGTCTTCTGATGAAATGCGAATGTTGATATGAATTCCTTCTTGGCGGAGAAGCTATAAGAGTTTTGGTATCGTCAATGTGCTTCAATTAATAACAATGTAGAGTTTCTGCTGTGCTTACGTGATGTCATATGGATAAAAAATAAATGGTCAGTCCATAAGTAACACTGCCATATTTGGAAATATGTCCAATTATTTCATGTTGATGAAGCATTTCTTTGATAATTACTATTTTAATGATCAATTAGTTAATAAAATATATGTCGGTGAATGTGAAAGAGTTTTTTTTTTTTTGGCGCGATTGATAATGATTGAAAGGACTGCAGGATATTTAGCCTAGGGATACAACACATCACTTCCAAAGCTATAAACGATTGTCTCTCAGTGTACATGGTAACTATGTTTGCAGTATAGAAGTGTCTCATGTACACAATTTAGATGATGCACATAAAAGTAATAACTTTGTGTCCGGTTTCCTGATTGCCGCATGATTACAAGCCGATAATAGAAATTACTCGGACAATCAAAAACCCACATTGTTTGAATGTGACCAGTCCCTATTTTATTTCATCACATAGTATTAGACATTGCGTTCATTCAATAGGACCACCTCGTGGCTTTCTTTTTATACAAAAAAAATTTTCAGAAATACTTTGAAGGAGTGATACAGCTTAAATGGTCAAATTGCCACAAACCGGTGATGAACTCATTTGCACGTTAAGCAACACTAAGAAAACTATGTCAAGCGTATTATAATATTGTTATGGAGCAATCGGCACAAATTAAGTAGAGCAAACACTAGTCAGCTCATGTTTCATAAAAGAAATATTTCAGCCAAGAAAACATTGCTGTAATGAAAGATATAATATGTGTGATGCGCACTTAAGGTCATTTCCTATGCAGATTCGGACCATGTGTAATATTATATAATAATAAAAAACAATGGAACAGACTAACGTGTTTTAATTTACTAGTTATTCCTGTTTATAAACATAGAGCATGTTAAACTTATGATGCAGCTAGCAAAATTACATAAATTAGTTCTCACAGTTAGATCTACTGGTTGTTGTTCCGTCTAATATCCTTTTCACTGACAGCGAAGTTTTATCAAAATATTATATTTTGCAGTTAACTTTGAGAACAGTATCTTTTGTTTACGATTGGGATGAAAATGGCTGTTGGTATTTAGCTATTTTCTACTCACACTGTTAAATTGGCAGATGAAGATAACTAGTCTTACATTATTTTGATTTATTTACAAAACTACGTCATCAAATCATGAAAATTATGGCTTTTATCCCTTAGCATGCAGCTTTAAACTGTTCAAAGAACACTGGAAATAACGAGAAATATATATGAAACAACTTTAAATGTCACATTTACATCTAGGACGAAACTTAATAATATTTCACATGGATGGAATCTGCCCGTAAAATTGTCTGCATATGTTCTGTCGGAATCAGCCATGACACTTATCGTTATGCATTCCTTCTATATCTTGTAACCTTATGTTTTAGGTAATTCTCGATTCTATTCTCACCTGGGTTGACGCAGCAACGACTTCGTAGTGTTGTCCATACCGAGCGGACAGAGAAACTGAGTTCTGGTTGTCTGTGTAGGTCGCCGCTACTCGGGCTGGTTTCTGAAACATTGGATCTTTGGGGTCCATCTTCGACACACCGCCAGGCTTAATCTGGCACGACACTAATCCGACCGTAAGGGCGAAAATAATCAATTTCATCGTTGAGAATCTTGTCTCCAACTTGAATAAATTTTGTTCACATTTTGTGACTCAGTTGTTTATATCCTTTAGGGACATTTGGAATACCTTGGTTCATGTTAGTCTATGACGTAAACGGGCAACCCAAGCCTTCCGATTTGAGCGAGTTCATCGTGGGAAACGTCCATTGTCACCAAGTGGAGAATGGCCACCTTCATCGGACTAAACGGTACCTTCTGCACAAGCCGTGGCGGCGACGTGGACGTAGATTAATGTAGGGACATTAAACTAGCCGTGATTGGTTCATTATATAAGACGTATAGTATCTGTCATGCTTAAAAGAAAATCGAATCTTCTGGCAACATGCAGGATCAGGATAATTCATATGTACATCATGTGTATTATTTATTAGTTTTTACCTATGCAATATTCATCATTGAAAATGTATCTGTTGCTACTGGATAACTCCTATCCCTGACTAGTCCCAGCAGAGTTATCTCTCCTAAGTGCAATAGAGTACGTGTTTATGTCCTTGTCAAATTGACAATATGTTGCACAGTGTGTGGCACACATGCTTAAGTGGGATAAAAAGTAGATTTATTTCACCAAACGTTAGCACTGAGGGCTATGGAAACAATTAGTACTCTGATACCATCATCACGCTCCTCGGAGTTGATTACTCTTTCGGAATATTTTACCTTCCAAACGGTGGTAAACTGCCGCGAGAAACATGTTGCACCCTAACATTTTTTAATTTTTTGTTTCATTTACACCTGCAAATTACTTTATAAAATGTAACAATACAATTGATAAACTAAACGAAAACTATATACATTTTTGATGTAATGATGCCATAAACTGATATTTGTTTTGGAAAAACTCATGCCTTTTTATCATTATATTTTAGAATTTATTCTTATATAACAATTTTCATATTTATTGTTTCTTTCCACAGTTCTGAGGAAGTAATTAACATTTTCAGAAACTTCTCTTCTACCTTTTTTTTCCTCTGCTGGTAAAAACATGAGTGCAGATATGCACTAAAACCTTACGACACTCGTAGAAACTTGAAACTTGTGACTAACAACTTTTTATTTATATCCGTAGCTGCT
Organism: Megalonaias nervosa; assembly: GCA_016617855.1. Lineage (NCBI taxonomy): Eukaryota > Metazoa > Mollusca > Bivalvia > Unionida > Unionidae > Megalonaias > Megalonaias nervosa. The sequence goes on from JAECUM010035856.1 coordinate 15,936, forward strand.
GAAGGTCTACGCATGTATTTAAATGATTTATTCAATGTTTGCAAAATGAAGAAACTAATTTAGGATATTGAAGCATTGTCAAAGGCAACTTCACTCCACATTCATAAAGATGTGTATATTCTCAAACACACCAGAGCATAGGTAATCGTTCTATGGTTACTACCTTTATCTTTACACGAAATTCCCACCATGCAACGCGTGAAAAGAATTAAAACGCGTTACTCCCAGCCCCATAAAGAACCTATGCTAAACAAGATCGAACCATTGCGCCACATATATTAACTTATGGAAATCAAGACTTGATCATGAGTTACTGCTTTCCCATTAAATTTAACCGCTAGGAAAATTATGGTCAACACATTAAAACGTATATAAAAGGAATTGGGCACCGTTTATAAAGAAAAAGCTGCGAGTCGATTTCGAACTATGCCATCACAAATGTCTTTTTACACTAGAGAATCGTCAACTTGTATATGCAGCGTGAAATTATAAATTCTTGCAACCACTGAAAACAATGAGAGAGAAACATGCAGGTAAGAAATGAGTATGTCCAACATAATATGACAGAAACTTCGAAAGTTTGTAAAGACGTCTTATTTCCCACCGCGTAATACCATGCTATATTATGAAAAAACGGTACCTATTTTTTTTTTGCAATTGGAATCTACCTATTGGCCCATGTGAAGAACCATTTAGGAGTGCACTTCATTGCATTTGTATCACCTACACGTATATAATATCAGCTACATATCACTCCGAAAAGGTGTGATCAAAGATGCAAAACGCGGCAATACAAACCAACAAAGTAGATAGATAGATATAAAGTTCTTCTCTCGGTATTTGTTTTCTTGCAAGATAAAAAAATAGTTTAAAAAATCAATAATAAAATGTTCAAATGATAGCTGAGTAACAGGGAAAATGCTGCAGAATTCAAAGAAAAATGGAACAAAGACTCTTGAATGGTACAATGAAAGTTTGAAAGAACTAGGCTTCCTGACTCAGAAATAAAACAACCTAGAGGACATTTTTCACTATATGCAAATAATTGCGCAGTATCAGCATCAAACTTAAAAACAAGACAACCAAAATTTAATTGTTTCTTTCAGCATTTTGTTATGCCAAGACAACCAAAATTTAATTGTTTCTTTCAGCATTTTGTTATGCATGGAAAATAGGAGAATGTATTCATTACACTTGTGATTGGTGTTACCTTATATGTCCGCTACAAATTTCTGTGATAATTTCCAGCACGATAGCAACTCCTAAGGAAAGGTACCTCCAAGGTGAGCATTCGAGAAACATTCCTACCCCTTGTGTGCGAAAGAATGACCATGGGTCTTTTTCGCACAATAAATACTAAACCATACCTGCAATAATGGTGTGGTCCCTATAGCACAACCTTTATCGTTTTTTATTCAGTCCAGTAAATGGCACGTTACCGTAAATACACAAGCTGGATTAGACGCAACCAGAAGTTAAATATCTCACTCCAGCACATCGCTGTATCACGTGCACACAGAGCAGCATTAAACCCAAATACGCGTAACAGACTTAACTGACAAAGCTTACTCCATATATATTTATTGTGTCCTATGGCTTCTTCGTGTCGTTTCATATGAAAGAGAAAAGAGATGGTGAACAATAATGTAGACTGCTTGTCAAAGACATTAACATATCTTACGAAACAGGTATTCTTTTCAAAGTAAATGATTACAACACTGTCTGGAGCCACAAAGCTTTACAGTTATCCATTTCTGTTATATGAAAACTAGATTAAAGTAAGAATCATTGGCGGTAAATTGAGAATGTTAATAACAGATGCAGATAATACGTACAATACAGGTATTGACGCTGTACGTTTGTGGTATATCAAAAGAATTCAAAAATACCATCTGACTTTCAAATTCTAACATTTCATTGTCCGTTGTATCTGCGAAATATTCCTTAAAATTTCAGACTAAACACTTTCAAAAAGCAGCTAAGTATTTGAATACTGAAATCAAGATTACAAGCTTTATGGCATTTGTTTTAAGCATGATTACGATTACATCTGGATCAATGTTACAAGCAAACGGCCTTAAACTAAGCAAAATAAAGAAGCAAAACCAACAGGTTGTGAAAACGTAACTTAATTCTCTAAGTTATTAAATTAACCTTTAAGAGGAACTTCCACTATTGTGAATTAAATCCAAAAATAATCCTACAAAATTTTCATCACATGTCCGAAGAAACAGTGTTCCGAATGAATTTCAGGTCCTCGGGTGTGCTGATGCACCAATATCCTTCATAATGCTGACGTGCCAATAGTCATTCCGTATCACAATGGCATAGTCCAAAACACAATAATCCCATAATAATATTGTTTTCAATGTGCACGTTGTAATTCCAACGAATAATGGAAACAAATTATTCCTCTCAAATTATATAAATACACCATTAAATACATCTGCAGACTGATTTTAAACCAAGAACTTAGGATATAGGAATGATTTGCTTATCCACTTCATCGCCCTTGTATACACCTTACGGCTCTATGTTGCAATATTGTCGTACACGACCTATGTTGCAATATCTCCACCTGGCATATTTCACAATACATTCCACGTTGCAACAGAACCCACCTGTCTTATCCATCCAATGGGAAGTTACCCTAAACTTTTAAACAGGTTCATTATTAAGGTAAGATTGCTTTTGAAACTTGTCAACATTTGTTTACAGCTCATTGCATTCTACATTCATGTAGCAAATGTAACGACACAATACAAATATACATAAGATGCAATCATAAGTACAGAAATGAGGTTGATTTTTTCTATGACTGAATCATAATGGAGAGAGTTATCTACATATCAGCCAATACAAATGTATCTAAGTTCACTCTTAGATCTATCAATATAGGTAAAGAAAATGTTTTGATAATGTGCAAAAAGAATGGAGACAGTGATTTATGAACAGTTTACAGCTCATAAATATAAAAAGCATTCACACAAGGACCAGTTTTAAGTGGATATTTGTCTTTAACCTAAATAATGAATACCTCCATCAACTTGTGTAACCAAACATATAAGGAGTTTAGTTTAACGGAGCAAAATGCTAAAGCATAGTGCTATCGATGTAGCAATGATAAATTCATCCTTCAAGATGTATGACTGTGATACAATGATGTCATAGTAACTAAGCTAAATACAAAAATTAAATGTCACCACTGGAGTCCTCACGTCGGTTACCGTGAACTTGATATGCTTGTTGTGATTATTACCCTCCAAGATGAATGCAACCGTTATGTTTAATCATTGTATTAAAACTGTTCTTGTTATCTCGATATTGTATCTTATAAACTTTATTGTACAAAGGTGTCTGCTTTTGGAAGACTGGCATCATAATTTACAGCCAGTTCCCAAATCGCATGACAGGTAGACATATCTACACCTAACCTCGGACTTACAAATGCAGTCGGTTCCTCTTCGTAACATTTTTCTATGACAACATTATACTCTTTACCCTGATAAAATATGTATTCTTGAAACTATAAATCTAAATGAAATCAGCACTATCTTACCAATTTCCTTAGATATAATTATCACCCACCTACTTCCATCTTTTATGGTTAACTTATTGTAGTTTCCATTCCGCGGTGTTGCCCTACTCAGCACAAGATCAAGCTACTACCATGGAACTGGCTAAGTACATTCGATCTGGTAGTTGTTAATCTGGACAATACTATGTTTGGTACTGGGAGGTTCATCCGCCTATAAACCTTTGCGCCGTCCGCTACCTCATGGAAGTGAAGCGTGGAACATTGAATAATGGTTTTTACGCCAGCGATGTCAAAGTCGTTGTTCGATGGTTGAATTGTACTGATAAGTTCGGAAGAGATTTATTCTGCCTGTGTACTAACCTCAATCCAAACAGGAAACACCAAACTGTGGTTATTGATCGATAGTCTCAAACGATCATTGTTTTTAGCCTGGCTCTGTCATTTCAATATCTCTAATACCGATTCCCATAAATCTTGAGTGAAACCCATTGCTTTCTCTTGTAGGCCATGAGACTTTACAGTTCGCTGTGTACTTATTGGCATTCGTTCGAAAATTGCTGGAAGTAAATTTTGAGGCCGCTTGAATGTCCAAATAATCTTCAGGAGCTATTAAACGACTTTCTTGACTGATTTGAATATCTTGGATTGCGGTGGAGGCAGATGGTACTGGCTTAGGCACAATCCACAATCATGATCTCGACAAAATCGCTACCATGAACTTACGCTTACGCTTCACTTAACGTATGAGGTGACACCAAAATATGCCATCTTCTCTTGGCTTTTTCCGGTTTCTCCTCTCAGCAAGGTGTAAAAATTTCAGCTTGATGTAGAATATGATTTTACTAGTACACGCACTATCTACCTACATATACAGACAAGCCCCTCGCTCTAACATAATATACTTATTCAGCTTTCAGTTTTTGAAGATAGAAGACTCACAACAGATCGCTCTTCTCGAAAAATAGTATACTCACAACAGGCTACAAACTACTCCACTGAAGACAAAAATCATGATACCTACTACGTATGATAGGAGAAGGACATTGGGCTCCAGAACGTCCACAACACCAAAGAAAAGAAACCACTGAGCAGGAGTTAAGAGAAATAAATACAAAGACACTCACTGGTTATTAACGTCGCGAAAGAGTAATAGTGTTCAAGGTGTACCAAGAAAGAAGATAACAAGCAGCATTATTCAGAAGCAGAATGACAAACAATAGAAGGCCCGTTGCTGGTAGAAAATGGCTGGGCAAGTAGAAGAAAATGCAGTATAAGAATCCATGTCAGGAAAGTAACTCAAATGAGAGATAACGGTGAAAGAAAGACGAATAGATTTTTGTGCTTTGTAATGAAATTTTTTATTGATTATGATTACACAAGAATACACCAAAAATAAAAGGTGCGAGTCTCCTTGTACTAATATGTTTCCTTAGTATGAATAAAATCCTCAGAGACTCGCACATTGCATCACTGAGTGATTCAAGTTTTATTTGATTTGGCAATCGTTGAATAGTACATCCTTCTAAGAGATATAGGTGGCCGTATAATGTACCGGTGACCGTATAATGTACCGGTGAAGTTTGATTTTAATAACAGGAAAACTAACGGACTTAACATAATTAGCTGAAACTGTCTAAACCATTGCCCACGACCACGTCTTACTCTTGCTGCTGTTATAGTGATAGTAGTAACTGCTACTGTTGTTGCTTCTGGCGTCGTAGTGCTGGAGGCAAACATCGATGTAGTCATTGAAGGTTCGAAAGGCTTAGATCTTAAAAGTCTCTTTTCAAGGCCATCCAGATGTTTAGAAAAAGATTTACTACTTACAATTACTGCCACGCTATGTATTTTATACTTGCATATTTATGCTCACATCCCAATTAAAACTTTAAACCTCTTTCCTTCTCTTCCGTTTGTAAGTATAGTGTGCATATCAACAATACATGCCCTTGATTGTGCGTGTGTACGTGTGTTTGGATGTATGCGAGTATACTCGTGTTTATAAACACTGTAATCATTTCAAAATTAAAATGTATGTGTTCGATTGTATATAAAAATGTGTGTTGGATAGTAACCAAAATATGTACTGGATAATATATCAAGGAGTATGTGTTGTGTAGTATCTACGACGTTAACATGTTATTTCCCGTGATCCCCTTTAAAGTTTTCAACATGAAACCATCTATAAAAACATTTTAAAATGCCATTCCTATAGTCACTCCAATTGTCTCCAGCATATAGACCTTCGGTGTAATGTTAATTGCAGAACACCAATATATGGGTTCCCATGTGTCAGTCTGGATATTTTCAACATATGATTTCTCGTAGACTGATATAACAACCTCATATGTAAACTTGCGGCTGTAATATTAATACTCTTGAACCCATCAAGTGGTACATTATTAGTACTAACGGCATTATCGCACCGCGTTTCTCAGTTATCACATTTACTCACTAACATTGTATATGTATATATGCTTAGGTTTGTTCCTCCCCAACCGCCGAAACTAGGTAATGATCTAATTTCCGCAGCCTTTTCGCACATCGTTAGTACCTTCCCAAGCAAATCCGAACGTTGAAGTCTCCATCTCAAAAGGTGTTTGAGGAGTTGTGCGACGTTACTTTGGGTTCGAACCAACCTACTGGAGCTCGTCTGTACAGTCAGGATAACATAACCATGACATTTTCTTCGATAAGCTTAGAAATAACAAGTAATCTGGAAACTCAACAAATTCGAGGAATTTCTCTCATTCTCTCAGGAATAAAATATTCATCTTAAGAAAAAGCAGTGAATCGTGCCTACGTTTAAAATCTGCATGCTTGCATAATAATGAGTACATAATTCATTAATTCAAATCAAAAACGAGGAAGACATTTCACAGAAATATAAATTTGAAAAATAACGTCCAAGATGTTTAGCAAAGCTGTGGCCTGGTCCTAAACATAACTTTCTCGGTTCTGATGACCGGGCATATTGGCAAAGATGAGGGTAAACTTAACCATTTTTTAATATACATCATTTGATAATATTCAATTTATTTGATATTCGTGTTAATGTGTGAAAATGAAGTTTATAGATAACAATATTTAATCAACTGCAATAGTGAATATACATAATATATACATGGTATACAATATGAACGTAGAAAATACTCCATCAATTATATACAACTTAGAGATTCAAATATAAGTTGTGGTTATATTAAATATTAGCTTCTAAGTACAATTAGCCCAAGCAAGCCATACATATATTTATACGTCTGTGATACTAAACAACAATAAAGCTGTTTTGGGGCCTTGGGCAAGACAGTTTACTCATTGAGCAACAAAAAAATACAACAAATATAAATAAAATTAACTAACGCTGTGATGAAGAGGAAAATAAATCTTAAAAGCAGGCTTAGTCCAAACGAAACCAGAAATTGCATTGTGGCTCTTTGATTCACACCAACAGTCCAGAGGTCAAAGGTGTTTATTCATTTGCTAGGGTACAAAGATTACAACGGAGAACTATATCGTTTAATGTTCAGACCAGCGTCATGTCGTCTGCCATGTCGTGTCCTTATGTAATACAGTTTATTCTCATTCCCTTCAAAAATAAGTAAAGTCACTACGCCAAACTACTTAAAGAGGGCTTGTTTCAAGCAAGTCAGAAATTTTGTTGAACGTCTCCATTACACACTAAACATGTAAAAACGTTTTCTATGATAGAGAAAACAAAACAAAAGCAAAGTAAAATCATAAAGTATGATTTGCCCAATCAAACTGTATAATGTGTTATGTAACATAAGCTCATAAGCAACTATAACGGTTATCTAGAGCTCTATAATTCTTTTTAGGGAACCTAACTTAAAGTGAGCCTTTTGGGGGCGGCCTAACATAAACTGAGCCTGGTATAACCAATTCAAAATATTGTAGTGCGTCCCTCATGTACACGGATAATTAGGTTCATTATGATCCTTTCAAATAATTGCATCAACAATATAATTTTTCAGGTATTTAATTAATTGAAATTAATATATCATCATCAACCCTCCTGAAATATTTCTTCATATTTCCCCATCTCTTGAACCAATCTGGACCACTGTTCCATAGAGTATTATATCTGCTTGTATTAATATTCATCGTAAAGTCAGAAGGATGAGTATGTAGTAAAAAAACTATTAAATGAATTTAGATATTACTAGGGATTTTATAAATATTAATTTTTCCAAAAATGTCAAGTTCTTCCTTTTCGAAATCTTCAGGGTAATATTTAAGTTTTTGCATTGTGCTTAAAATTTAATCCTAGGTTTCGTTGCATTGGTTACAAAATTCTACTATTTGTCTTCAACCGCTTAAGTATTTATTGTTTCTTTAATAGTCTTTATCAATAGTTGAACAAAATCATACTTCTTAAATGAAGATTTGTTGAGTGTAATTAACCTGTTTCACTTTAATGTAAGCTTAAATTTAACAGAATCAAAGAGTGATCGCTCCTACGTCCAGCTCCAACTGATGTGTATTCCATAATTCAAGTCGCAAAGTATCTGATACCAAACGGCCATCTAAGCCAGCTGCTTTTCTGGACATTTTTCTCTAGAATTTTTGGATGCTAGATGTTCATGGCAGTTTTTCGAAACATTAACGAAATAACTTTCTTGCATGATTTTCCTAAATTGTAAATGCCCCTAAAAGTGTAATACTCATATTACCCAATTTTTTTTTGACCATTCAACCTACCAACGCAGATATGATGACACACCATTAAATAAAATGGGTGAATGTAAGCTTATGTTATCATGGAACTCGAGTTTGGACAAATAGCAACATAAAATCTCAGTCATGATTGGATTATGAGTTATTTCTGCAAAAAAACCCCTGCAAACTGCAAGATGAAGAATTAGCTGACCGCCCTGTATTTGGTTTGTCCATTTATCTTTGTGTTTGCTTCCATAAAGATTTACATTGGCTGACTTAGTTTGTGCATATACTCGTACAACCAATACCAATGATTTACAATGAGGAGAAAAAAGCATTACATCAGCGTTGCAAAGAGGGAAAGAACTCATGCTCTTCCTGGTATATTTATATATGAATGACTTTCCTTTTCAGTATGAAATGTAAATGCTCTGTACATAATAAACCACAACCATCCACATCATGCTTATCATCGTCGTCATCGTCCATATCATCATCAAAGGTCATTTTCAAGTGTAGTCTTTATAATTATCATTAACATACGTACGAAAGTGCTAATTTACTCATGACCCTTTCGACATTGTTCTGCTGTTTTGATGTCCTATGTTAATTTGTTTATTCTGTAATAGAAACATTGCTAAAGTTATATCTGCGAGAATCAATTCCACGCATTGTATCCTTATAATCCATCTGAAATGGCCGTCAGATATGGGTCGGAGAGGTTTTCGTTTTCCTGTGTAGATATGATTCTATTGGCAAAATGGTCATTGATATCATTCAAAGATTCCCTAAAGTTATCAACGTTGAAATAACTCATCTCCTTAGGCTGATGATGACCCAGAATTGTGTGGTATGTATTGTCTTTAGGACTTGGAAGAGACTGTTGATTTTGATCGCTCATTGCTGCAAAGAATCCATTAATTGCAGGGGAACGCATTGCTTACAGTGCATATGGATAATTAAGCTACATTATGTTAGAGACAAAACGAACACAGAACAAACGTCTCTACTAGTAACACATATCAGAGAAGGAAACTGTCGCAAATATCCTTCCCGTGATTAGAAACGTAAGTGCATAAAAGAGGCGATTAGCTAGGTAAATGTTCTAGATTGTTGTTGAAAAGCACGTTGTAGAGCTATAACTGGTTGTCTGTTTACACATTAGAATTTTCACACTATCTCTTGTGGATGATTTTAACACTACTTGAACAGTGTATACCTAATGTGGCTACATATTATTTCATTATTACTTTCTAACAGCGTTTTACGAAAGGCCTATTGTCAGCATTATAACCGTTGTAGTAGCTATTACACCATATATGAGCACAGTAAAGGCTACAACAAATCTAGATGATAAACATTCGCTAATTCATCGACTATTACTAACACTTTGTAACGGGTCTTTTGCATGATAAAGATGGGGGCCAAGGAAACAATGAAAGCTATCCGAAGCATGCCTACCACAACTCCAATGCCGATGAGAGTTTTATTTCCCTCGCTGAAAATGGATGTACAACGGTTTAATGAAAGTCACTCATAAACCTTTACACTTATTAGATGTCATGAGTATACCATATAAATTCTAGACTGGGTTTTCTTCAAGCAATTTCCACTTAAGAACCATATGTCTGGAACTGGAATCCTTTTAGTCGATAGTGTATTACATATACGTCACACAGTGTCTGAGTGAAATAAATTCCTCTCTTACTGAATGCATCGAATATAAAATACTATTTACCAATAAGTGTAGTCTGAATTTTGTGGAATGTCTGTTATAAACCAGGCAAAAAATTAGATGTTGTCAAATGAAAATCATTCCAATTGTTTCTTTTATTATTAAGCTGGAAATGTGTAATGCTGGCTAATCCAGACGACAGACTTTGATGAATTTTATTGTCCCCCTTTCCTACCTATCTATCTTAAACAATCGATACCTTTAATAACGAGAAGTCTTTGGTCATTTTGTAAATCTTGTACACGAATGTTACTTACAGCTGTCGTTATTTTATGATCCAAAAGGCTGTTCTCTTTATTTAAAGATTGTTAAACACTATTTCTGTCACGAAGTAACTAAAGAAAAATATTACATAACCTTTTATAAATATGAGGTCTGCTGGAAACTAAGTTGGTTGTCTAAAGAATCAATGTTTGAACTGGTTGGTTTGGGATTACATCTTCTTTAATAAGTTTTTCTATACCTTCTTCCAAAATCGAGTTCCGAGATCATCATGCACAGCAATAAATACCAACAATTCAGCGTGCATGCAAGGACTTCAGTGTAAAATATAAAGTGAAACATGGATCTGATTATATTTCTTTTGAATCTTTATAGTTGAATAATTTGGGATTGGAAAAAGCAGTTTATAAAGCAGATTCAAAGACGTATGTTTATTAGAGATTACTGAAACTCTTATCATTCAAAATTTTAGATGTTACAGTATCTTGCATTCTCTCAGTTTACAAAGATTTAGAAGCGGTAGATAGTGCGCTCTCATGGATGATTAAACAACAGTGAACGAAGTTGAAGCGATAAACATAAAAGCAGTCTGTCGTTCCGGATTAGAACCCACTTTCCCGTTAATATTCATAAGTATAATGTACTAGGTTCAAAACCAAAGTGGAAAATACTGATATTATGGAAATATTACTTTGACTGTGGAACATCAATCGTAAAAGACATTGCTGTTCTAATGAAGTTTAACACAAAAATGTGTAACGGAGAAATGAAGGTACAGTCATATCATAAATTATTGGGTAGTAGTACAAAAAAAGTGTACTGAGAACATGACGGCAGACAGGAAGTTTATGTGGTTCCATTACAGTGTATTGTCTTGAGAAAACACAAACCGAACCTACCTGCTATCTGGAGGTTTTGGGGAAACGGAATCAATGCTGAAGTTGCAATGACTGCATGCAACTTGGTTCGGACAAGATGATGGTACCAATGGAAAAATTAGACCAGTGGTATTAAACGCAAATTTTTATTCCAGGTTGATATTCACCCACCTGTAGTGACAGACAATTGAAACAATGAACATGATTATGAGCAAGAGAAACGATTCTTCTATGAACAATTTCAACGTGGACAACACCAAAAATTCTAAATGTGAAGTGTGAGCCTTCAGCGTCAAACGGATATAAATAATGGGATTAATTTGCCTCTGAAAACATAAGTCCCGGATTCCAATCCAACCATTGTAAATTAATTATTTTCCTACACATTGTTGAAACATTTTGTTAAATGAAGAAGAAGGCGATAAAGAAGAAGATGATGATAAATTGTTTCTGGCTCCGTGTAAAAATGCTTTACTCTATTTGGGCAATTTAAATTTTGGTTTCATGCAGCGATAATTTGTTTTATGCGTGGCCTAGAAATACTGGATTTTCAGAGTGAAATAATCTTGATATGTCACTGGAGTGAAAAAATATTAAAGATTTCACTGACCGTCAATAGACATAGAAAACGTTATCACCATGAAATTCGTAACTATTCTTTGACGTTTCCTTAGCTCAAATCCATCAAGGGGAGATTAAATTTCTTAATGTGCTGTTTCGCATCTTAAATTTGACCAAGAATTACGTTAATGTTTATATTTTCTGTGCGAAGAATCATAAAGCACAACAAAAGATAAATGGTAACCGCTGATATTGCTCGGGATTCAGTTAGAAATATGATACTTCAGTCTTTTAAACAATAAGCCTTGCTTGCCAATATGTTTGAGTATGAAAGGCAACAACCATTGGCTTGCTACGGATATATCGCATATCATGGGTGAAATGCCTTAGTATTTTCACGAGAGGAAAAGTCACGAGTACAAATACTTAAGTGTTTCACCCACTTAATGAAATATATCCCTATTTACATGTTTCAAGTAAATATTCTATTTATCAATTGGAAAATGTGTGAATGTAAATCTACATGATCTTCTAAATGTTACAGTTATATCCTAAAATGTGTTCATATATCTAAAGCAAATCCACTGACTTGGATATATATTCTGGGCTCATAGCAAGAACATTTTAGGCAAAGTTCACATTTGTGATTTACTTAATTTGGATGATTGCCGCATTTTCCTCAGTTTCATTAAGATACTATAAAGGAAAGAATATGAGAGGTTTTCGCTTATAAAAAGAAATTTTGCGTGATCAAACCCATTTTGGCAAATGGATTTTGCCCTCGTCCCATACTGAAATAAAATGTGTTTCCAAAAGATAAAGAGAAATGGATGAATGATTATTTCTCATGGCTTACATAAACAACTATCGAAAGAAATGATATAAACATACCCGGGTCATACAGACATTCACTACTACACAGTGGTGAGATAAAAAAAATTCGTGAAAGAGGCACAGGAAAGCATGGACACACTAACAACTTGAGAGTTTTGGTTACATTAAATCTTAGTTTGTCTGATGGCTACTTATTTTATTTTGCTTGGTTTTAAAGATCTTCAGTGCATAAAAGTGATGAAGAAGTAACGCATGAGTCCAGTGACATTTGCCTCATAGAATTGACGGTCTTTCCAGCTAGATTATGCCTTATCCTGTTTTTCTACAGCTACTTCATATTAAACCTGACTCAGGGACAGTAAATATGGGATTTTTGTTTGGTCCTAGTAAATAACTGATATATGTATGAACCGTACAGTAATGTCAGTTGTATACTGTTTATGTTCTGTTGTGTTTTGTGTACACCAGTGATTCCCAAAGTAGGCGGTACCGCCCCACTGGAGGGCTTTGGGATTACCGAGGGGTGGGGGGTGGGGTGGACGCTATGCTGAATAATGCTATTTACGGGGTAAGGTAGGGGGCGCTGAAGATGACGAAGCGAGCGATGGCCCGAAAAAGTTTGGGAGACACTGGTGTACACGTACACAAAAAAAAATTCCACTTCAGACGCATATTAATTAATTGGCATTTTCCTAATAACAATACATCACTTTTAAGGTTCTCATTTAATACTAATAGGAAAATATGCACAAGTAGTTTATAGTTGTGTACTGCTTAGTGTGCAAAAAATATTAAATAAATTCAAATGGGGCTAATTGAAGATACGCCATTTTTAACATTCCAATTCGGCGAGAAAGGATGACTGAATGGAGCGCAGTTTGACCGAAATAGGAATATGAAAACCAGCAAGACATTTTAGCACGAGTATGCAACATTTAGTGAAGACAGTGAATATATTCCAATCCCGGTCGGTCGGTCTAACTGGAAAAAAACGCGATCCCGTTTCCCGTTGGGAGTGTGGAACCTTTACCTGGAGTGAAAACATTAACTTATTTATTGGGAAATTTAATAATTAACTGAATATCACACATTAAGGTTTAGAGATTGTGTTTCAGTATTAGATAGCGTCTATTCAGATATAATTGTTTTCTGCCGATCCAAGACGACATATTTATTTCCTACAGCAAAGAAAGAACAATTTGACGCGATCAATTGTAATCGAAAACATACGAAAATAAACAAGAGTTAAAATAAATCAGATGTAGCACCTACATTTCTGTGCTGACTTTTTCCTATGTTCCCACTACACATCCTACTAATAACTCCTTTAAACTGTATCATTGCTTGCGCCACCTTCGATGCTATAAAAGATGCGTAGATGAGACAATAAAACCGCATTCATACTTGCCTGCTAGATCGCTGGGCTAACCTGGATACCGATTCTTTTCATTTCTGTTGCAAACCAGTCTAAGAAAGTAAACATAGTGTGTTTCCCGGTAGTCGTGGTAAACCAGCACCAATAATTAATGCCATACACATAATGCAAATTCTTCCGACACTTTTTACGAAAAATACGTGGCAATTGTTGTTGTTATTTTGATTAGTCGAAGGTTTTCGAGAGTCTGTAAGTTAAAGTCTAAAGGTGGATGGTGAAGATTGTCAGATGTTATTTCCCGATTTAGAATGAAATGGGATGCTATGCTAAATCGGTGCCATCAAAACGATTGTACTCTTATGTTATAACAACATAATTTTTTCATACTTTCAAATGTTTTTCAGGTCAAAAGCTATATTCTTTTCGCGACCGTTGTCTAGAATCATATTTCATCCGTTTTAGTAATGCTAGATGCAGTATTGTTTCATCTCCTTATTGCATTCAATGACGATTTAACGCTTCATTTACTTTTTGAAACTTTACTTAAACAAAAACATTTAGGCACTAAAATTTCATATTTATCAAATTAGTTTGAGATGTTTAAAAGGAAATGTGGTGCAATTGTAGAGACACAATCTGAAAGATTTCAAACTTGATAAGTAAAGAGGGATAAGACAGTTGTTAGTTGGAACAACTATATGTTGTTTTATTGAAGTAAAGGTTTATTTTATGTGTGTTGTCAAATTGTCAATATATCTGGTGTGCTACAATTTGATCTCTGAAATCGATAGGATTATATTTGTTCTTAGGGGTGTTTTTTACCAAAAAATTGTGGATGCATGCTGCCTTTTGTTAGAATTCATTGTCGAGAAGCGAATGGTTCGTTTTCCTTAGAACTACAAGCTTTCTTAGTTATTCACTGTAATGTGTTTTTATATTAACTGGAAAAAGGAGGTTATATTGAACCCTGGACATCTTCTCTATATATTAGCCCTTGAAATTCTCACCTATAATATTCCGATGGTTCTGGGTGCGATAGTCTGCAATTCGTCGCAGAATATCATATGTATTCTCAACTGCCTGCTCCAATAACCGACAGGTTGGATAGACGAGGAATCCTATCAATAAATGACAGAAGAATTTCAATACGTTTTGTATGTTGTTATCTCTTGAAGGGGAATCGATGCTTATCCAAATTACAGAAACAGCAACCTGTTGCAGTAACTTTCGAACAGAAAACTGGATAATTAACAGCAACAAGGGATGTAATAGTGTTATTATCTATCAAGATTTCAGAAAAACAATTTGTAACAATTCCATGATGAAAAGGCACAAAACTCAAATACAACGTTAAAGTCATGATTATTGCCAAGAAAGTCAAACAAGGTAGAAAGATATGCACCACTTCACAAGACTACTTTTATTTGAGCAATTTCGTTCTATTAAATGTATTATCAACGATTTAAAAACAAGCAAAAACAAACAGAAAAACAAGAAAAAGTGTGAGTAAAGTTTTCAACCACAACAGATGCACCTATTGTGCGGAAGCATTTCTCAATTGCAGCTTTGTAGCTGAGTGCTAAGTTATAATAATAAGAATAAAAGAACAAAACCATATTCGGCTTCCAAGCAAAATATTAAGATATAATGTGAGTCTTTGTGTATATAAAATGACTTTACGGTTAGTGACTCGCCATTTATTATTTACTTTCGATGCTGTAGACTATAGCTGCTTTCCTGTATAAGGAGCTATGATGATTGACAACTCATTTTAGATTTTATATGAGTGAAACATAATGAATGCAGTTCACCCAGCGTGTGCTAAAATTACACGTCGAGTATTCGTTCCCATGTATTCGATGTTAGATGTGATTAAATAGAGTGGATAAGTAAATGGGAAGTAAATGTTCACCGGTCCAATATTTGTCGATATATTTTACAAAGTTTAAAATTAACATATACAAATGTGCTATATAGTACATTTAATAGCGCAAATATTTCATACAGCACTTACATATCAAACAAACATAATTTTATCATAGAGGTTTGTCATGGGTTACTGAAGCGGACATTCTCTGATTCGTAGGGGATAAAAATGACGTTATTTTATGGTTTTGAAGAACACAAGAAATGTTATTGAATCTTACCCATATCCAGTGGAAAATATCCAGCTTGATTCAGGCTTTTAAACACCCATTGTGTGGCCTCTAGTGCCATTACTGATGATGGCAAGACTTGGCCACATTTACCAAGATTCTGTGTGTATATTTGAAACATTTTCGCCATGGTTATCTCCCCTGGCAGTTCCGCTAACGGGATCTCTTGGCCATACGTCACGTAAAAAACCATCACCAGTATTTGGAGAAGTATTTGAAGACTTTTTGCCTCCATTCTGTTCAAATTTGAAATATAGAAATGTACAAAATGGTTTGTCCTTAGATTTCAGGTAGTCATGAAATTGCAGGTAGCTAGCGGCTGGCGTCTTTTGATAAAATACAGGATATCTGTTATTTTCCCATCATTCATCCGCCGAATATAACGCTATGAATTGTCTCACTTAATCTGACTCTCACACGACTACTAGATATATACACCGAGGGAGGGTCTAGTAAACGTCTGAGCAAACATGACACTATATATTGGTGGCCCTCATTTTCTTTTATATATTCTTGTGTCTGAAAAATGAACTATCTTTAACGTAAAGTTCACCAACCCTATTTGTGTATAAGTTACAAATGTAAATATATTGATCCCGTACTCAAGTGGTGTATGCTACATTTATTGAAAAAGTGACCATAATTTCATGCAAAAGAATAAACCTGCATTTCATATGCATCTATTGAGTTGTCTGTCCACAACGTAAAAAATTGCGCATTTGTACGATTCAAGTTTTTGAGAGGATCAGGGCCAAACCTGTCAACCAGTGAGCAACTTCATTTGTATCTTTGGCAAGCTTTGTTTAAAGCATTTTTATCGCTTGTATACCAGTTGCTGGTATAACGATATATTCAAAAAGAAATGCAAGAGGTCTGACTGAATGATGCTAATCTACGATGCATTCACACCAAATCATAGATGATACTTTGTTTGACCAAATTTAAAAAGCTATAATGTGGAGGTCATTCACTAACTAATTGGGAGACAACAAATCTAGTATATATATATATATATATATATATATATATATATATATATATATATATATATATATATATATATATATATATATATGTAGTCACACTCAGCTATATTCTCACATCATTCCACAAAAAAGAGTCTTGTAAAGGACTATACAAACGATTATACCATCCAAGACATGGAAAAGCATAAATCTGGCGCGTGTTTTCGAGTTCTTCTGAGCTAAAACGTGCTTCACTTTCATCTTTGGTTGGACGCTTTACGTGCTTGGTTGTGGTCGCGGGATGTCACAGTTTTCAGGAATGTATAACCGGGCCATACTCTCGGTTGAGACAACGTGGCAAGATGCACTGAATGTACTAATTAAGTTCCTAATATTCATCTTTCATGTTTCGCATTATGCATGAAATTAGATACATTAGTGAAACTGGGTACTTCTACCAAGATCTTTAATACGTCCGCAATCAACTTGCCAGACCCTTTCCCTGATGCCAAATAATTTATTTAAACGGTTCCAGGTCTGAGTGAAGTAGAATCCACTACAGTTTTAAATCGTCATGAACCTTAGCTAATCATCCATCATCCTAAAATAAGAGTTCACAAGTTGATGCCTATTAGATTAGGTGATCTCATCTACAATGGACCCAAACTTGATCCTGATGCAAGTTGGCTGCATGATGACAAAGTAAATATTTTAAAGTGATATAGCGTAAAATTGATTTCTGATAACCAGAATTTCTTTGCAAAGTTCGCATGAAACATGGGTTACGCATCTTTAAAATCGACATTTCTAGATATTTTTGAGATTTTAAATTCTGTGTAGAATGAGAGGTTTGATTCTCTTAGTAAAATACAGATGATGACGACTTGGTCAGTACAGACTATTAGTTCACAGTTGAATGAATTGTGGATATATATATATATATATATATATATATATATATATATATATATATATATATATATATATATATATATATATATATATATATATATATATAATGTTGATTTTATTGCATCATCAGAAAGAGAAAATCCCATTTTGCATGCAATTTAGGAATAAGTGCTGTATTGGAATGTATGATTTTATTGACTATGATTGGTAGTCAATAAATGTGTTATTTTCTTTTCCTCCGTTTCTTGGATATGATTGGCACTGCCTAGGACTAAAATATATGCAACACCAACCTTGACAGTCTGGAAATCTGACAAGCTTTGGACACTTGTCTGCACTGATGGTTGTTCTTTTAGATGTTACAAACTGGACTGATCTCAAGACCGATATGGAGTATTATTCCAATGGAAAAAGGGTGAAAATCCTGTCAAGGCAAGCGAGTTCCTATTGACAATTCCTGAAGAGACATATTTGCAAGGCCGGATAGTGCATTGACAAGGTCAGATATATCCGTCTTCTCAGAACACCATGCATATTTCTCATAGATTGTAATTAATAGATTATCATCTTTCTTTTATTTATAAATGAATAATTCATTTTTTTCAGAAATATTAGGGTAATATGGCAGACTTTCCAGATGCTTTGGCTGGCGACGTTCATACGTCACCATATTTATTGAAAATATAAAAGGATTAATGGTGAAACAGATATGTTCTTTCATGGATTCAGCCATTGAAAAAAGTAGACCAAACCAATGGTATATGGTTGATTATAATTTGCCCTCTAAGACTTCTAAGTCGCACTTTAATTAGCAAGTCTAATACAACGAACTCTTTTTGTCACCGTTCATTTTCAATATTTTTTTTTACAGCAGCAACCAGTCACATTCTACTGTGTATAGAGTGTCACTAATTGACAGTAAATTGGCTTAAAATATATTTGAAAATGGAAAACGTAGGTTCCCAAACACAACATGAAAAGTGTTCCCATTTCTACAGAAATGTTACATAAAGTGTACAAGCAATTTCCACAGAGAAATGCTCAGAATCGGAGGGTAACTGCAGCTTGTTTGATCGCCTTTGCTGGTTTTCGAATAAGCAGCGAGGCTTTTTGGTTGGTTGGATCATACTTGTATTTTGACTATGTGCGCAAATTCCCATATAACGAATTATGACAGATATTAACCATGATTGTACATGAAGTTTGACCGTTATAACCAATTCTCAAAGATGTGCGTTTAACATGATGGTAGTAATGATTCATATGAATACATTCCGGAAAATTCATGCGAATATACAAATCCTTCCGTTTAAAGGGTTGATAAGGTACCGCTGTCACGTTTAAGAATGCAAGGTCTGTTGATTGAAGTTTTAAAGATTTTGTTCAAAATATCTCTTAGTAGATGGTCTTCATAGACTGAGAACTGAATGAATTACTTCTTTATACAAATATAGGAGTTCAACACCTTATTTGTGCAGCATTTCATGTACGGTAGTTATAACAAAAGTGACATCACATGCTTGACTCGTTTCTTGTGCTATTACCGGCAATAAACTACAGTATGTTGAATGTAACCAGAGACTATTATATAGGTAAATTGAAAAGTCCCTCTGCCCTGAAAGGTCGATTCAGTTATGTGCTTTCGTTCAAACATTTTGTTCCAAAATTGTTAAACACTTGCTATTATTTCAATTATTGATTTGAAAGAAAGATAATGCAAAAAACCACTATGTGCTTTTGTCTGGAGATTTTTGTTTAGAAATCTTTTAAAATGATATTTTGTTTTCATCATAACGTAAACTGAAGCATTAAGTGTACATGGAGGTAGCTGGATGCGTCCACATAAATAGTTTAAAAGATGGTTGGTGATAACGTTTAACAATTCGTGTTTATGTGCTGAACATATGGTACTTGATGAACACTTTCAAGAGATATTTAAACGTGTTATCGGGATACAGCCAAATAATAAAGCAGACTGTATTACAAGTTGACACTGGAAACAGCCCAATTTTACTTGAGCAAAGTTATAAGTCTAATTTATCCCCTGCAACAAAGCCACATTAATAGATTTTAAACTTCGGAAGGTCTAGCATTTTTCGAAACTAATCCTTACCATTTAAGTAGTGTGGATGTACGTTGGGATAACACACACACAGCTGTAAAGGGATGGCCAAATACAAGAGGCACTTAAATTAACGGCGATGTTACAGAGTGTGATAGACCTTACAATTAAGGTCGTATGCAGATAATTTGAAACTTCTATCAATTTACATGTGCTGTGTACAACCTGCCAGCTGATCAGATATAATTCAAGCAAACGTTTATCTTTTCAACAAGGTAAAGAGAGACTAAATCGATTCACAAAGTACCAGCCTTTGCACACCGATAAATCTGTTCTTTGCTCTTTCTGCTGATATTGATATATAATACTTGTGAGAATTTAAAAAATTTATTTCAGTTGTAATACTGTTTATATATATAT